>JASDQU010739964.1:210442-229561 GCA_032191745.1 Picea mariana
TTTTTGAAATTATGTATTTGGAATTGGCATGTGCATGTAATTTCATGAGATGGATTTGTGTAGCCTACTTAAAAATAACATGAAAAATAGGGATATTGAGAGGAATTTAGAAAATTGGCTTTTTGATGTTTTTGCATCCCAATCCTTATGGTTTATCATTTGAAGCAACTGTCATGTCCCCATTGCATGCCTTGCGATCATTCACCTCTTGAGGGTGTGTGACAATGTAACATTTCACACTTGGCTACCTGGAAACACCAATATTACTTCATATAGAATATGTCTCTTCATCTAAAGCATACCCATACTCTATTCTAAGCTACCTGCGAGTCACACTCCTACTCTAGTGAGACTCTTGTATACTTAGACATTTCTTAACTACTTTAACACTTAGTCACTTTTAAGCATACATCCATGAACATGATTAGCCAAGATAAAAACAATGGAACAAACAAAATTCAAACCTAGATATAGTGCAGGTGGAAAAAACCTTGCCTAACACTCGACTAAGTCTTTGTTATTATAGAAGAGTTACAACATGAGCAATATTGACTCAATTTAAAATAGGGTAGAGTCAAACGAATCACTCACCTCACCTCACCAAGACACTCATGAACATATATGTCACCAAGACTCTCCATCGTAACCATCTCTGTTTCCACTTACGTTGCACCTCATATGTGTCCCCAACTATAGATGTGTCATCTATTCGTTTCCGCAGATTCTGCTTCTTCGTTTCCACAAAATTCACAAATTTCAGTTTTTCCTTACACATCCCTCCACAAACTTGTGTTTCTAGAGTTAGCCAAAATATTCCCAAGGGAAATATTCCTAGCTCTATCCATCGAACCCTCCTCCTCCTCAAGGAAAAATAAGTCCTCATAGAGTTGAGAGGATCAGCTCCTTGAGGGATATCCTCCTCTTTGTCTGCCTCATAATGACACAACTCTATTCGTCTCTAAGTTTTGATAAACTTTTATTCCTTGGTTGAATTCCCTTGTTCTCTTATAGTCTCTCCAAAGGTCACCATCGAAAATGGTGTTGTCCTTTGGGGGTGTCACACCCCTTTGTGATCCCATGTCTAAACCAATCGTCACACCTATTCATGGCCATATTTTCCAAATGAACCCATGCACTCGTCAATCATTGTTCCCAACCTTGGTGCACCTCTCATGCCAGCGCACCCCATCAGTATAACTTAATCATCGTCTTGGGTGTGCATGCACCTTAGATGATTAAATACGACTTGCCTAAGTGCACCCCCCATTCCTTAATCGATTTTCCCTTTGTATATGGAGCACCAAGTATTACCCTCAACTCTTCATCAAATTGTCTATCGTTTGACTTGCATCACAAGGCATGTTGGGTGCAGTCACCCCTTGGCACATCACAAGCATAAGGAACCCCAAATCCCCACTATATGAAGATGTCCAATTCTTCATTCGTACTAAGCATCTTTCTTTCCCTATTCATACTATGGTGGAAGTATGCGCACCTGAGCTAAGCTCCCAAGGCCTTATAACAATCAAGTTAGCAAACATGTAGTTTGAAATATCCAAAAAAATTATCCAATTTTTCCCATCCACCTATTTGTATATATTGTGTTGAATTATATAGTAAATTTGTGCTCAATCTCTTCCAAAACACCTTAAAACAATAACTAAGAAATGGTATTTCCTTGCTTGAAGAAATTGTATTAGAATTACAATCCATATATCCTCATGATCTTTTTGAAAAATATCTCTATATAATAAAATCATGAAATTCCACAAGTTAAAAAATACACCATTTGAAAAATTAATTCACTACAAAAACCACCAAATCAAGTCCTTTCCTTCACCCACCCTTCACCTTATAAGGAAACTTCGGAGAAATTACTTTAAAGTTGAAAAAATATGGTAGTTGTTTGTCATTGACATCAACACTAGAAGAAGTCCAGAAGCCCCATAGGAAACTAGAAGTAATTGGTGATATCAACCCTAGAATAAGTTTAGAAGTCTCTAGAAGTGATGGGTGTATTTGAACAAGTCTCCAAAGTGATCCTCTTATGAAGTATCTTTAATAATGCTCCCCATGAGAAGACGCTTGAAAAAATTCTACAAGAAGACCCAGAAGTGTGGTCATGAAGCTTGAAGGTGTTTGAGGAAAAAGAGGATGAAGGACATTGCAAATGCATGCAAAACCCTAATAGATGGATATTCCTTGTCATGATATTTCCAATGGTAGGCAGTACACCATGTGGTTCCTCATGGTTGAGAATTTACTCCCTCTTAAATATCAAGCCCCAAAGTACGATCAAGAAGCCCTGGATCTAAGGATGAGAAGTTTCAAGTCAACATCAAAATTAATTAAAGAATACAAGTTATTGCAACAAGAAATTACAGGTCGGACCTAAAGTCAAATAAAGGAGTCATTTTGAAAAGTATAAATACACATCGATAATCTCTCATTTGTTCATCTATCCAAGTGTGTATTTATGGTATGGAGCTAAAATAAGTGAGTCTACACTTGTGCTAGGAGGATTGGTGAGCTCAACAAAGTAAATATGGCCTAGAAGAAAGGAGGTTGAGGAGAGCAAGAATTTTTATGAGGTTATCCACTAGTCACAGTGGAGAAAAGAGCGGATTTGTGAGGTTATATGTGGGTCACAGTGGATAAAATTGAGGATATGAGGAAAAATCCGCAACTTGACAATGTATGAGTAGCATATATGAGGAAAAAATTGTGAGTTGACAGTGTATGAGTAGCAGATCTAAGGAAAAATGCATAGGTTGACAGTGTATGAATAGCAGATTTGTGTAAAAGTTTTGAAGAAGGATCCCTTATCTTGATGCTAAGATTGAGAAAGGTACGATGATCAGAGATCTGATGCATTAGTGTTTTCTCATGATGAAAATTATGTTTGTCTACATGTTTTGAAGCATGTCTTGGATATTTTGGTATATGCCTTGAGGCATATTTTGGATATTTTGGTATATGCCTTGAGGCATATCTTGGATATTCTTTGGAATATAGATAGATACATATGTTGGTGATATTATATATGTTGTACCAGGTTGTTACAGAATGTAAGGTATGCTTTCTATGTGTTTTGATGTTCATATATTGGTGGTTATGTTATATGCTTAAGGCATGATTTTGGCAGATGGTTTGAAGATTATCTTGGATATTTGGCACGTGGTTTGAGGTGGATCTTGGTATATGCTTTGAGGCATATATTTTGGTACATGGTTGAGGCATGTCATGAAGATATGGAATATGATTGAGGTATATCCTTGGTACATGGTTTATGGAGGTTATGGTACATGATTGAGGTATATTTTAGCACATGGTTTGGATGCATATCTTGATGATGTTGAGCACATGTTTTGAGATATGTTCTTGGTGATATTGGCATATGTGTTTTGTAAGTGGATCCGGTTTTGGTGATGATGATGTTTCAATATCAATGACAGTTACAGTGGCAAGTTGAGTCTGGCTTGATGATGATGATGTATCACTATCAATGACATTATCTATGATAGGTTGATTATCAGTGACAATGACATGTTGATTATTAGTGATAAGTTGATTATTAGTACAATGATGGCATAGGTTGATTATCAGTGACAGTTTCAGTGACAGGTTGAGTATACATTTATATTTTAGGGAGGAAGGAAGGGGAAAGGAAAAGGGGTTGTAGCCTCCTTCCAGTTGGAGTCGGAGAATATAGGGAGTTGCAACTTTCTTCAGGTTGGAGCTTGTAAATAAAGGGGTTGGAAAATCCTTCCAGTTGGAGCTGGAGGATCTAGGGATTTGTAGCTTCCTTCAGGTTGGAACTTATAAACAGGGGGTTAGATCCTCCTTCCAGTTGGTGTTGGAGAATCTTGGAAGTTGGTGCTTCCTATGAATGTAATATTTTGATTTATATAAGAAATCATTCTATCGTTTTCTCCCATTTGGGTTTCCACATAAAAATATCTTGTGTATTGTGTATGATGTGATGCATTTTTGAGTGAAACTATTTATGGTATATGTTCATGACATGTTAAATGAAATCATAAGTGAATGGAATTGTTGATAATTTAATGTTTACATGTCCTAGTTAAAAGTGGTAAAATTTTCTCAATAGTGATTCACTCCCCTCTCAATATTAGTGAATATCCAACAATTGGTATCAAAATGGGTCCTTCAGAATCAGTCTAACCACTGGAAGGTCGATTATGGATTGCACTAAGAATGGAGTGTCAATGTTTGATGGTCATAATTATTCCTTCTACAATAGAATGATGAAACCATTTTTATAGGTACATGGATTTTATGTCTAGAAAGTAGTAGTAGACGAATACACGACACCTACCACTCCCCCAATGGACAAACACGGAAAAAAATCAGTGAAAACAATTCGAAGGATAAAATTACCATTCTAAGTATTTTGGTTGATTCAGTATTTGTCAACGGTATGCATTGTGACAGTGCAAAGGATATTTGGGAAAAATTTCAAAATATTTATGAAGGAGATACAAAAGTCAAAGGGGCCAAGCTTCAAACCTATAGAAGTAAATTTGAACAACTGAAGATGAAGGAAGATGAAGACATTGCAGCTTACTTTCTGTAATTTGATGAAATAGTGAATGTTATTAAAGGATTGGGAGAAGAAATTAAAGGCCCGATGATTGTTCAAAAGGTACTAAGGTCTCTTCCAATGATATTTAATCCTAAAATTTCAACCTTAGAAGAAAGAGAAGATCTTGCCACGTTGAACATGGACGAGTTACATTGGATACTTATAACTTATGAAATGAGAACAGAGCGGGATAATCCACCCAGGAAGGAAGTAGATTTCAAAGCATCCAAGAAGACAAAGAAGAATAAGAAAATTCCAAAGTCAAATTGAAATGGCAGTGATGATTCAAAAGAAGATGAAGAAATGTCCAAGTTCGTAAGGAAGTTGAAGAGAGGAAATGAGAAGTACAAAGGTATTCTTCCTTTGAAATGTTTTAATTGTGGTAAAATTGGTCACTTTGCTTCCAAATTCCCTTATGCTAAGAATTTAGATAGTGCTGAAGAAGAATTTCCCAAGAAAGAAAACAAATATCAAAAGGGAAACAAGAAATGATATAAAAGAAAAGTGTTCAAGAAAAGATTCTACTCAAGAGAAGATAATCCCTCATCTGATGAAGATGATGATAATGACAATGACTTAGAAAGAATGTGCTTCATGGAAATGGAAACTCAGAAAGGAAATGGTGAAGACTATGAAGAAGGTGAAGTATATCTTGAAGCAGAACTAATCAGTGCCTTAAGTGAGATAAAAAGAGAAAGGAATAAAAGAAAGTCATTCAAGGAAGAATTGATAAAACTAAAGGAGAGTTCTCAAAATCAAAAGAAGATGATCATTTAAAAACCAAGGTAAAAGATGTAGAAAAGAGAGAAAATATATTGACAACTGATCTTAAGGAATGATCTAAAGACTTAAAATAGGCTTAAAGCCTAATTCCATCAACAAGAAAGAATACTTGAAGAAGATATCATCTCCTTGAAAACCCAACTTGAAGAAGAAAACAAAACAAAAGAAGTAATGAAGATTCATATGATAAATAAAGAAGAAAAATATGAGAATATTGAAGAAATCGTTTCATTGAGGGTTGAATTCAACAAGCACAACAAGAACTTGAAAATCTCTCAAGTGTTAGAAGAAATTATCAATAGTCAAAGGCCATACAATGACAAGTTTGGACTAGGATATAAGCAAATTCATTTTGAGAAGGGTTCAAGCTCCATGCCAAAAGAAAAAGAAAAAAAGAGTTATGCAGAATCCATCAGAAGTCCCAAACCTTCAAAGGAGAATATTTAGGTAATAGAAGAAGATCATCCAATTAGAGGAACGCAAAATCATACATTAGCAATGGAGAGGAATGGATAGAGAAGAAGTGTATTTCCAAGAAGATCTTTTACCTCCATGCATCAAAGAAGATTCAATCATTTTGAAGAAAACAATAGAAGAGAAGATTGTGATCATCCAAGGAATGAATTCAAAAGGAATGCATCACAAAGAGGATAATTGGCTCCCAGGTATCAAAGTTTGTGTTTTGGTCATTTTTTTCTTGCAATAATTTTGGACATAGAGTTGTATATTGCAAAGCATATGGAAGAAATTTTCAAGAAAAAAATGTTTATGTGGGCCACTACAATATTGAATGCTATGAATGCCACAACTATAGACACATATCTCGTGATTGTAGAAGCATGATGAAGTCTTCCATGAAGAAAAAAACTCATGTAAGGTACATGAAGGTTCGGAGAAGAAAGAAGGAACAAAAAGATCAGGTGAATGAAGAGAAGGTGAATGAATAACTCCCAGAGATCATACTCACAAAATTTACAGAGTTGCATGATGAATATATAGGTAAAGAGGAAGATGTAAAAATTCAGAATGATGATCCTGCGATAGAGCAAGATTATATATTGTTCTAAGCCATCAAGCTTGGAGACTCCCAGTAAATGTGAATGTTGAAAAGGGGGATTCTAAGCAATAGTTACATTTTAAGAGAACTAACTTTTGAGAAGTCTAAAGTGCTTGTTTGTAGATTTTGGGAAGGAATATTCATAATGACCTGATGGACAGATTGGTTAAGAAGCAATTTTTCATAACACATCCCCATGTTGGTATGAAGAAGTCATGTTAAAAACACAATGAATATCATTATACGCTTTTGAGGTAGAGACTCGTGATCGTATAGAATATTTCAAAGCATGTATTCAGGTAGGATAGATATATTCATTACAGATTTGAGAATGTGTACTTATTGCATACATGTACAGTTTGATTTGCAGATTGAGAAGACTAGTGGACATATTTGATTTAGCTTGAGAAGAAGGAATATCTAATTATCAGTTGTAACATATTCAAAGAAGTCTTCAGAATATTAAAGTGACATATGGGTCAACATCATGTTCAATTGAGTAGTAGAGTCTTAGACAATTTCATGATATATGTACATAAATGAATTCATGAGATTTATGGGAAGGTATAGAAGACAATACTTGACACAAATCATAGAAGGTACATAAAAGTGGATGAACACATGAGATCAGGGCGAATTGCAGAAAGGAAAATGGACCCATTATCAATGTCAACAAAAGGAATGCATATTCAATCAGAAAATAAGCATATTGATAGGTGGAACCAACTAGTCATAGGAAGGTCAGTAGTGAGAAAGGCATAACAAGACAGAGAGAAACCATCGGGAAGAGTTATATTGTCAAGAGAAGGTTGTCGGATGATTATTTCATTGATGTTAGTTTAGTGAATATGACAAGCCTTGAAGACTTGAAGTCAAGTGATGAAGGAATATTAACATGAATGATTTTCATATATGTTAGTAGATTATATTAATAGGAAGCACCATTGGACAAAGATCACTGGAAGAAAGGAGAACAAGCATATACAATAATCCCCACATCGATTTACACGACATATTGAAAAAGAAGATAGGGGGAGATAAATCATAAGAGGTAGTTACCCTTAACTTCAAAGGGGGAGAGAAAGAAAAAAAGTAGTAGAGAAATATCAACATCATGACTTGACAAGGGGAGTGCATGAAGACAGAGAGAGATTGTTCAAAAAGTTATATTTTCAAGGGGAGTTACTCTTTTCCATTGATATCAAAGAGGAAGAGAAATATCAGAAGAAAAATATTACAAGCATGAAGATAGGGGGAGCATCCCCAAAGAGAGTTACCCATTTCCATTGATGTCAAAGTGGGAGAGAGACATTAGGAGAGAAATATCGGGAGAAATGCCACGAGGGAGCATGGTTTTTTCCATCAATGCCAAAGGGGGGGATTTTTGGAAAGTTGGTTGTCATTGATTTCAACCCTAGAAGAAGTCCATAAACCCTAGAAGCCCCTAGAATTAATTGGTGATGTCAACCCTAGAATAAGTCTATAAGTCTATAAAAGTGATTGGTGTATTTGAAGAAGTCTCCAAAGTGGTCCCCTTATGGCGTATCTTTAAGCATGGCCCTCATGGGAAGACTCTTTGAAGAAGTCTACAAGAAGCCCCAAAAGTGTGGTCATGAAGCTTGAAGGTGTTTGAGGAAAAATATGATGAAGGACACTACAAATGCATGCAAAACCCTCATAGATGGATAGTCCTTGTCATGTCATTTCCAATGGTAGGTGGTTCATCATGTGGTTCCTCACGATTGAGAATTTATTCCCTCTTAAATATGAAACCTCGAAGTATGATCAAGAAGCTCTGGATCTAAGGATCATAAGTTACAAGTTTGCCCCAAAATTAATTAAAAAAGAAAAGTTGTTGCAACAAGAAATTACAGGTCATCCCTAAAGTCAAATAAAGGAGGCATTTTGAAAAGTATAAATACACATCAAGAATATTTGATTTGTTCATCTATCAAAGTGTGTATTTATGGTATGTAGCTAGCATAAGTGAGTCTACACTTGTGCTAGGAGGATTGATGATCTCAACAAAGAAAATATGGCTTAGGATAAAGGATTTTGAGGAGAGTAGGGATTTTTTTGACTTTATCCATGAGTCACAATGGAGAAAAGAGCGAATTTTTGAGGTTATATGTGGGTCACAGTGGATCAAAGCACATATCTGAGGAAAAATATGTGAGTTGAAAGTGTATGAACAGTGGATTTGAGGAAAAATACGTGAGTTGACAGTGTATGAGTAGAGAATCTGAGTAAAATATGCAGGTTGACAATGTATGAGTAGTGGATCTATGTACAAGTTTTGAAAAAGGATCCCTTGTCTTGATGCTAAGGTTGGGAAAGGTATCATGATCATAGATATGATGCATTAGGGTTTTCTCATGATGAAAGGTATGTTTATCCACATGTTTTGAAGTATGTCTTGGATATTTTGGTATATTCCTTGATGCATATCTTGGAGAGTATTTTTCATATGGATAGATACATATGTTGGCGATCTGAGATCTAATGTACCGTGTTATTACAAAATGTAAGGTATTCTTTCTATGTGTTTTCATGTTCATATCTTGGTGGTTATGGTATATTCTTAAGGCATGCTTTTGGCACATGGTTTGAACAATATCTTGGAAATATGTCACATGGTTTGAGGTGCATCTTGGTATATGCTTTAAGTCATATCTTTTGGTACATGGTTGAGGCATATCATGAATGATATGGCATATGTTTGAGGCATATCCTTGGTACATGGTTTATGGAGGCTATGGTACATGATTGAGGTATATTTTGGGACATGGTTTGGATGCATATCTTGATGATGTTGAGCATATGTTTTGAGATATTTTCTTGGTGATCTTGGAATATGAGTTGTGTGAGTGGATCTGGTTTTGGTGATGATGATGTTTTAGTATCAGTGAAATTTATAGTGACAAATTGAGTATGGCTAGATGATGATGACGTATTCGTATTCGTGACATTATCTATGACATGTTGATTATCAGTGACAATGACATGTCGATTATTGGTGATAAGTTGATTCTTATTGACAGTGACATGCTGATTATCAGTGACAGTTTCAATGACAGGTTGAGTATACATTTATATTTTAGGGAGGAAGGAAGGGGAAAGGAAAGGGGGTTGTAGCCTCCTTCCGGTTGGAGCCAAAGAATACAGGGAGTTGGAGCTTCCTTCAGGTTGAAGCCTATAAATCAGTGGGTTGGAGCCTCCTTCTAGTTGGAGTGGAGGATCTAGGGAGTTGTATCTTTTTTCAGGTTGGATCCTATAAACAGGGGGTTGGAGCCTCCTTCTAGTTGATGCTGGATAATCTTGGAAGTTGGTGCTTCCTATGAATGTAATATTCTGATATATATAATAAAACATTATGTGTTTTTCTCCCATTTGGGTTTCCATGTAAAAATATCTTGTGTACTATGTATGATGTGATTCATTGTTGAATAGAACTATTTATGGTATGTGTTCATGACATGTTAAATACAATCATAAGTGAATGGAATTGTTGATAAGTTAGTGTTTATATGTTCTAGTTAAAAGTGGTAAAAAGTGTTCAATATTGATTCACCCCCCCTCTCAGTATTGGTGAATATTACAACTTTCTATCATTTCACTTGTGTTGCAAGGAATGTTGGGTGCATTCGTCCCTTGGCACATCACATGCCTAAGGAACCACAACTCCTCACTATATGAAGATGTTCATTTCTCCATTCGCACCGAGCATCATGCTTACCTAACTCAGACTGTGGTGGAAGTTCGCGCACCCGAGCTATGCTCCCAAGGCCTTATAACAACCAGGTTAGCAAACATGTAGTTTGAAATATCTGAAAGGATTATTCAATTTTTCCCATCCATTTATTTGTAGATATTTTTTTGAGTTATATAGTAAATTTGTGCTCAATCTCTTCTAAAACACCTTCCAAAAATAACTATGAAATGGTATTTCTCTGCTTGAAGAAATAGTATTAGAACTACAATTCATATATCCTCATGATCTTTTTGAAAAATATCTCCATATAATAAAATCATGAAATTCTACAACTTAAAAATTACACCATTTAAAAAATTAATTCACTACCAAAAACACCCAATCAAGTCCTTTCCTTCACCTTATAAGGAAACTTTGGAGAAATTACTTTAAATTTGCAAAAATATGATAATTTCACATTAGAATCCTTCTAGATATCATTATCATTATAATCACGGTGTAAATTATTATGCATCTTAGTCTTATGAGGCAATTTATTAATGTAAAAGAAAAAATATTATAGAGAGTTTCTCACACTCAGCAAATGACCCTCCATATTCTTTAAATACAGACCATGGATCAATAAATACCCATTAAGATCAAGGAGAATATGAGTCCTTGGATCACTCTATTTCAATATTCTGACCATGTGATTACAAGTGCATACTAATGCATACTAAATAACACACTAAAAAACATACTGAAGAACACACTATAACTTAACGACACATTAAACCAAATTGATCTTAACTAACTCTTAAGTGTTTAAATATCCTAACTCAAAATACTTTGCAAAAATTAAAAAATAAATAAATTACATTTCTTGTAAATAGATACAAAAATTTAAAATTATTATCCTTCTCAAAATACTTTGCAAAAATTAAAAGATAAATAAATTTTATTTCTCATAAATAACTACAAAATTTAAAATAATATCAACACAAAAGGACAAAAAATTGACAAATTAATAGGACTTTCAAGATTCTTCTACTTTGTTTGTTGTAAAACCATTTATTCTTTACCTTCTTTCTCACACTTAATTTTGGATAAATATTTAATTACAATATTTTATTTTGATATTAATACAAAAATCAAAATTACTAACATTTTTATATATTTTTATTTAAATTACTATTGATCAAATGAGCACATGAGAACATTTTTTTTTTTTTAATATTGATAAATCTTATTTAAAAAAAAAAATTAATCCTTATTGAAAGACCATCCTTACTTTAAATTGCCAAACTTTTATTCACAAATATATGTAAATAGATCGTGCTTCTAAAATTCCTAGAATAGGGTGATGGTAAGCTTCGGGTATTCAAATGGTTAGCGTGATGGTAAGCTTCGAGTATTCAAATGGTTATGGAAAATGAAAATAAAATTATATAATGTTTCATATAATTTCCATCTAAACTAATAAGTTGTGAAATGTTTCAAATTGTGAAGGTCTTTTTTAAGTTATAAGTTTTATTCTTATGAACAAATATATGTAAGCCAAGACAAACACCCTATCAAATTTAAACATAGAAATGCCATATTTAATTAAGTTAAGTTTGAGTATTTCTTGGAGTTCAAGCTCGTCACTGAGGGCCCGAATTTACATTGATATACCACTTGGACTTCTTACCCACATAGTATCACGACCTTCATTACATTACAATATGGCAACATGGCCATTAACTTTAACTATATGTTCCCACATTTTAATGATTTTTTTTTTCATTTCTTTCTTTATTTATGTTGAATGATAAAATTTTATTTATAAAATGTTATAAATTATTTATTATTTATAATTGGAAAATAATTTGTTTTTTAATATAAAAAATAAATTCATCTTTTTTAATTTAAAAGTATTTGACAAGACTAAAAATATGTCTTGTTATAAACCACCAATAGGTTATTTTAGATGGTTAGTTAGACCACCATCTACTTATTTAGGTAAGTATATTTTGTTTACACCATTATTTAGAAGGAAAAATAGGTGTATAATATGCTTTTTACACTAATCAATGAGAGAAGAATGTCACTTTAGACTATACTAGTCACGTATGCTTATACAATTTAATAAGGAAACTTCTGAGGAGGCATATACCATGATAAGGCTAGAAGAGTAGATTCTCCCTTGATAGAGCTCCAGTCCATGTGCAATCCATAGTCTTGCTAAGTTGCAAGTTGTTGGTATATATGGCTCTCTTGGTTATAGTGGAAACCACTTGGTCTGATATCTGGCTTACAAATACCATGAGCAAATACCATGAATTACCCAATACCAACCCATATCCTCTAAATAACACACCCATCATTAATTATATTAATGTTATCCTAACTACTTTATGACTAAGTAAAAATTAACTCAACTTTATGATAATTATTGTAATTCTTTTATATTCTCTAAAAATAAATAATAAAATTTAATTTCTAAAAATTATTAAGAGAATTTGAATAAAATAATAATATACAACTTAAATTATAAACTTTTGAAATAATTAATCATCATACACACTTATCCTATATAATCTTCATTTTATTTTAGAGTTAAAATTTTAATTTAATTTTTCTTTTCAAATAAATAAAATATTTTATTTTATTTCATTTTATTTTTTATAATGATTTAAAATGTTAATAAATATTTAAATTAAAATACAATTTTATATTTCAAAATAAAATATAATTTAATATTTTAAATTAATTAATACACCTTATATTCTATTAAATTGTTAATTTAAAATTTCAATTTAATTTTCAAAATATTTATAATAAAATAGAATTTAAAAACTTAATTTTTTATAACTAATCTAGATCTATTTAAAACCCTATCAAGCATCAAGAGAAATAAATTTCTTATATCATTAAAGATTAGTAATAATGAAGATGCTCATATGGTAGGTTTATGATAGGTCTGTTACATTGATTAGTAATAATGAAGATGCTCATATGGTAGGTTTATGATAGGTCTGTTACATTGAAGATTCTTATATGCTGGGTCTCTGAGATTAATAGGAAATATTTGAATACCAAGCTTATTAAGTTTTATACAGTGGAAGCTTTTATAATTAGCAACAAGTAAATAATATATAGAAAAAATGCAATCACATAAAATTGAACACCGTATTTATGTGGTAAAACCATTCACAAGGAAAAGATCCATGGGGCAATGAAATTCAGTTTTATTATGTTCAAGGGAGAATTACAACAACCAACATGTACATCCTTCCTAGCATTCCAACCCTTCAACTATGCACATCTCTCTGCCTATATGGGTTGACAACAAAACAACATCTTGAATCAGTTTCATACATTAAATGAATATCTAACCAAAATCTATATTTGATTGACTTGTCTCAACTGAAGGTTGAATGTTAGAAACAAATAAACACCCATATTCTTTCTTGGGAAATTCGTTGGCACCGTTCAACAATCTCCACCTTGAAAACAATTTATATGAATATCATGCCCAATTTTATTCATCACCTTTTCTACAAGCGAAGAGAATCCAAACACCATCGCAACTTCTCTAACATTACTGGTTTTGTCAACATGTCTGCACAAATCTCTTTTGTATGTAATTTTTCTAGAGCCACTCCTATTTCATCAATAACATGTCTTACAAAATGGTATTTAATAGGAATATGTTTTATCTTACTGTGATAAGCTGTATTTTTAGCCAAATGAATTACACTTTGACTATCACATAAAAAATTTAACTTGTCTTTCATGCTTCCAAACTCACCCAGTAAACCTTTTAACCAGATTGCTTCTTTGAAAGCATGTGAAGCAACTGCATATTCTCCCTATGTTGTGGATAAAGAAACAATATTCTAAAGCTTTGACATCCAACTCCACTTGCAAGAGTAAGGACATATCCTAAAGTTTATATCCTCTTGTCTAAGTCACCTGCAAAATATGAATCAACATATATGCATACTAAATTACTACCACTGTTATAGGTGAAAATAATTACTTGTTCCCTTCAAATACCGAAGCACCCATTTCATTTGCTTCCCAATGCTCTTTTCCTAGATTTTCTATGTATCGACTGACAACACCCACTACATGTGAAATATATGGTCTTTTACTAACCATCACATACATTAGACTCCTTATTGCATTAGCGTATGGTACACGAGACATATGATCCTTTTCTTCATCAGTACTAGGACATAAACTTGAATAAATATTGAAATGAGAAGCCAAAGGGATTGAAATTAGTTTCCCATTGTTCATATCGAACCTCGTAAGTATTTTCTCCACATACTTTTGTTGTGATAACCAGAGCTTAACATTTTTCCTTTCTCTGTGTATATTATGCCCAAGATTTGTTTTGTTCCTCCTAGATCCTTCATGTCCAATGTACTAGCCATCTGAGCCTTTAACCTGTTGATCTTTTCCATGCTCTTGCTTGCTACAATCATATTGACAACATATAGCACCAAAATAAAGAATATTCCATTATCACAAATTTTAAAATAAACATAATTATCATACTCACTCCTTGTATAATTCTGGCTCACCATGAAAGAATCAAATTTCTTGTACCATTGTCTGGGAGATCGCCTTAGACCATACAATGACTTATTGAGTTTGCAAACAAATCTTTTCCTGCAATCTTGAACAAACCCTTTTGGTTGTTCCATGTATATTTCCTCATCTAAATCTCCATGTAAAAATATTTTTTTAACATCTAGGTGCTCTAATTCTAGATTAAATAAAGCAACTAGTGCCAATACAACCCGCGTTGAAACAAGTTTAACTACTGGTGAAAAGATTTCATGAAAATCAATAACTTCCTTTTATAGATAACCTTTTCCCACTAGTCTTTGTTTGTATCTCTCAACCTTATCATCAACACCCTTTTTCAGTTTATAGAACCACTTGAAGCCTACAATTTTTCTGTCTTTTGGGAGTTCTACCAGGTCCCATGTTTCATTCCTTTCTAAGGAATCCGTTTCCTCTTTCATTGTTTCTTTCCATTTTTCACTATCAGACACCTCCATTGCTTCTTGATAGCACACGAGATCCTCATTATTAGTAACCAAAGAAACATATGAAACAAAATCATCATACCTTCTAGGAGGATTATTGACCCTTGTAGATCTACTTAGAGATGATTGTGGTATATTCACATTTTCCTAATTATTATCTTCATCCACATTTTCATCTATGGGAAAATATTCATGAAATTATTCATGTTCATCTTATTCTATATTTGAATGAGTCTCAAAATGAATATGTTGAGTTTGTGGTACTTGCACCAGTTTCATTTCAACATCTACATCTGATTTTATGAATACCGATTCATCAAATATTGCATCCATGTTAATGGTGATTTTGTGGGCAATAGAGTCCCACAATCTATATCACTTAATTCCATCACCATACCCAACAAAAATAAACCTTTTTGATTTGGGATCTAATTTATAATGTTGATGCTTAGGTATAAGAGCATAGGCCTCACAACCGAAAATCTTAAGGTTCGAATAATAATTTGCATTTTCTTCCTTTACTTGTTTTATCGAGTCTTCTTTGGAGGCTTGTTGTCGTTTCCAACAATCCTTCCCGAGATGTCTGAATTTTCCACAGTACTAGTATTTAAGTTTACCCTTTATCCCTCTTGATGTAGATCTAGAAGAACCTCTTTGATTCTTCTCTTTTTCTTTGGATCGCCTCTAACCACCATTGCCTTAGAAGTTGAGGTTTCTTGACTGGATTTTCTCCTTGTCTGCTCAACCAACAAAGCTCCCACAATAGAGGTATAATCAAGAACATCTGTTGAGACAAAAACTTATAGAGGTAAATAAATGATCCCAAGACTCAAGAAATGAACACAATAGTGTCACTTCCTTGTCTTCATCTTCTATTTTTACTTCAATACTAGACAATTGAACTATAAAGGTATTAAAGGTACTTAAATGGTCATCGACTTTTTTACCTTCTTTCGTCTACAAAATATACAACCGCCTCTTCAAATAGATTATGTTCTTCAAAGACTTTGTCATATAAAGAATTTCCAACCTAGTCCAAATCCTACTGTTGTTTCCTCTCCTACAGTATTAAACAAAACATCATCTACCAAGCACAAACAAATAGTCTTGAGAACTCTTGTGTCCATATCTTCCCATTCCTCATTCGTCATGGTCGCCAGTTTTTTTTATCTTTCCCACCAATGCTTTTTGCAAACCTTGTTGCACAAGAAATCCTTCATCTTGATCTTCCATAGCTCAAAGTTGGTTTTTCCATTAATTTTTTCAACTTCAAACTTCGAACTTTGTACCTTAGCCATGAGATCAAGCCCTTAAATGCTCACCAACCAAAAATTCACCTTTCTTTTTGATCCTACAAAGTCAACTCTCCCTTTGAACTTCATAAGGGGCACCACTATGTGGATGGTGCTACTCTAAGGATCTATGTGGAGTGTTATGGCACTTCCTCTAAGTGAAGTAGGGTGTGCCACCTTAGTAGTGCTCCTTTTGCCTAGAACAAGGCACGCAAAAGGCTGAAAAAATTGAAGTTTAGAAGTTAGAGAGAATCGATGCCCCTATAACACTTCCTAGGGAGCGCCATGGTACAAAAAACCAACAAAATAACACCCTCTTGTCACAGAATCGTCTGGGGATACAGACTAATCTCTTCTAGTAATCAGATCCGCTTTCCTTTACCTGCCAAAACACATCCAAAACTTCTTTCTCTCACAAAAATCTACAAAATTCGACTTGGATGACCTAATCCATTCTACACTTGCTCTGATACCACTTGTTATACAATGAAATATTTTATTACATAGATTTAATTAGAAACAAGTAAATAATATATAGACAAAATGCAATCACACAAAATTGAACACCATATTTACATGGTAAAACCCTTCACAATGGAAACACCGATGAGGCAATGAAATTTGGTTTTATTATGTTCAAGGGAGAATTACAACAACCAACATGTACAACCTTCCCAACATTCCAACCATTCAACTATGCACATCTCTTTGCCTATATGGGCTTACAACAAAACAACATCTTGAATCAGTTTCATACATTAAATGCATATCTAACCAAAACTATTTTTGGTTGACTTATCTCAACTGAAGGTTGAATGTTAGAAACAAATAAACACCCATATTAATTTTTGTGATATTCATTGGCACCATTCAACATTAAGCAGAGTAGGTTTTGGTTCATTGGACAATGAACAACTATAATCGTATTTATATATACTTCTTCTCGACTAAGGGTTAGAACTAGTTTTGCTAATTTTTAACGCATGGGCACCCATCAAAAAATCTATTGCACATTTTTAGCCATCCCAATGCCATTATACTCCTATAACTTTTATCTATCTCTTTCTGACCTGCCTTCCCACTGCGGATATTTATTTAATTTTCTATTTTTTCATAGTTCTAATTCCAATTTTTTTTATGGCCACCTCTAATTATAATAAATTAAATAGTATTAGTTCTTAGCATAGTTATTACTAAAAATAGTATTTTCTATTTTTTCATAATTCTTACTAAAAATAGTATTAGTCGAATTAGCATGTATTTATCTTTCTCTATAAAATGTATTTATGGAAATACCACATATCAATGGTTTCCATTGAATTTGTATGGGATTCCAATACTTTATAAGTAAATACACGGTATTTTAAATGTGTGTTTGTATAATTAAATGTTCCATATTGAATACACTTCAATATTTGATAAATGGAAAAATCATTTGTATGCACTTTTTAATGATGCAAGAAGGTCCGCCTCTTCTATCTGTCAGAGTCATAGAGGAATTCATTCTCATGCAGAAAACTGGGAATGTGGACACTCTAAAACTTCTACTAGATAATAAAACCACATATTTTTGAGAGAGTTTTATAATCACTTGATTTGTACATCTCTATTGCCTACTATGTAACACTAGTAAATGGAAATTACAGAAGACAAGTAAGTGCACACTAACCGATCTAGTCCATATTTCCCAATCGACATCATGAGAGTTTCAATATGCACAAGCGTTCTATAGCAGTTCTATATATTTCAGAACATCTCTATTCTCTCTTCATGAAAACATCGCCCTACAATTTATTCCACTCAATCCTGCAATCAATGGTTAGTCTATAAACCAAGGAATTGTTATTTCTCATACAAAGAATTTTCTCATGAGTATATATTATGTAGACTCTCTACTATTCTTTGGTAGTCCTTACGCTCATATTTATATTCAACAAGATCCCTCATTCTTTGAATCATCATACACAACAAAATTCAGCTATGGTTCAACACTCTAACAGACTTCTCTGTACAATTCTCAAAATTGGGAATAATGTCATCACTATCTTATATTTTCACACACACACAATGATAGGGATTTACAATGGCACCATTATCTACAAGAACTAACATTTTCCATACTAGAAATCCCTACAACATCAATCATCCATGCAACAAAATGAAATAAACATCCATACATATAAAATAACACAACAATATAATCTTGGAAACTCATCCACACATATGCACAAGGATTTAATATGGAAATATGAACTCTTTTATTCATTTGTGTGGAGTTTAAATTACAATCGCTCCATTTCCACATATCAACATAGAAAGTGTGTTGGGTTTCTAGGACAAAGGCCATCACAACCTCAACTATTCCCTCTATCACCTTCCTCTTGAGATATTCTTCTCCTCGTCTTCCAGCCTCTTCTATTCTATCATCAAGCTACTCTTCTTTCCTTCTTGATGTCGTATTTATTTATGTTCAACAAAATGTTCACCTTCATATTCCAACCAAGATCCTCATGCCATTTAATTTTTAGTTTATTCCCATTCATTTCCATCTATTCTTTTTCTGCAATGTCACCTTCGAACTTCCATTCAACAAAGTAGTCCTTCTTCAATGCATCATTTTCCTCTTAACCTTTTCATTTTCTATC
>JASDQU010739964.1:229581-255064 GCA_032191745.1 Picea mariana
ATACTTTATAAGTAAATACACGGTATTTTAAATGTGTGTTTGTATAATTAAATGTTCCATATTGAATACACTTCAATATTTGATAAATGGAAAAATCATTTGTATGCACTTTTTAATGATGCAAGAAGGTCCGCCTCTTCTATCTGTCAGAGTCATAGAGGAATTCATTCTCATGCAGAAAACTGGGAATGTGGACACTCTAAAACTTCTACTAGATAATAAAACCACATATTTTTGAGAGAGTTTTATAATCACTTGATTTGTACATCTCTATTGCCTACTATGTAACACTAGTAAATGGAAATTACAGAAGACAAGTAAGTGCACACTAACCGATCTAGTCCATATTTCCCAATCGACATCATGAGAGTTTCAATATGCACAAGCGTTCTATAGCAGTTCTATATATTTCAGAACATCTCTATTCTCTCTTCATGAAAACATCGCCCTACAATTTATTCCACTCAATCCTGCAATCAATGGTTAGTCTATAAACCAAGGAATTGTTATTTCTCATACAAAGAATTTTCTCATGAGTATATATTATGTAGACTCTCTACTATTCTTTGGTAGTCCTTACGCTCATATTTATATTCAACAAGATCCCTCATTCTTTGAATCATCATACACAACAAAATTCAGCTATGGTTCAACACTCTAACAGACTTCTCTGTACAATTCTCAAAATTGGGAATAATGTCATCACTATCTTATATTTTCACACACACACAATGATAGGGATTTACAATGGCACCATTATCTACAAGAACTAACATTTTCCATACTAGAAATCCCTACAACATCAATCATCCATGCAACAAAATGAAATAAACATCCATACATATAAAATAACACAACAATATAATCTTGGAAACTCATCCACACATATGCACAAGGATTTAATATGGAAATATGAACTCTTTTATTCATTTGTGTGGAGTTTAAATTACAATCGCTCCATTTCCACATATCAACATAGAAAGTGTGTTGGGTTTCTAGGACAAAGGCCATCACAACCTCAACTATTCCCTCTATCACCTTCCTCTTGAGATATTCTTCTCCTCGTCTTCCAGCCTCTTCTATTCTATCATCAAGCTACTCTTCTTTCCTTCTTGATGTCGTATTTATTTATGTTCAACAAAATGTTCACCTTCATATTCCAACCAAGATCCTCATGCCATTTAATTTTTAGTTTATTCCCATTCATTTCCATCTATTCTTTTTCTGCAATGTCACCTTCGAACTTCCATTCAACAAAGTAGTCCTTCTTCAATGCATCATTTTCCTCTTAACCTTTTCATTTTCTATCACGCATTTATCTTTTATCAATTTTATAGAAGTGCATCCATTTTGTAGCACTATCAAAACCTACAACATTGTTACATTTTGCAACAACAATGTCACTTTTGCAGCAGCATTGTCACATTCTGCAACCTATTATGTTTTGCATCAACTAATTTTGGTTTTGTAGAAATATTTGTGTTGGAATCCTTAAAATGACTTCTATGTGCCTACATCAAACTACATAGGTTATTAATAAAGCATGCCATCACGCTTATGAGGTAATCTATTCAAATATCTAGCTACCCAATGCAACTTCCATCAATGTTGCCTTCACCAACTCTACATTGTCCATTGTTGTACATTCAAATCTACACGGAATATAATGCATCTTCTTCCTCCAACTGCATATTATTTCTTCAAATCATTGTATTTATCTTCATGTCTATCACTACATATCTGTCTGCAACAACAAAATAATACTCTTATCATGGAAATCTAGAATTTCCATCTTATTTCTAGTGCAACTCACCTTCTAGCACTACTTCCATCTTTGTCTCTCTTTCTTCATCACCAATAGCACTAGTCAGACACTCCTCAACCATGCATCACCTAAAGAAATCAATTAGAGTCACGTCCCATATGAGACATTGCACTTCCCTTTTACATGTACTGTACAAAGTTCATTTTCAAGGGTCCAAAATATCCCTTTGACAACAACAATGGTTACTCCCCGCAAGAAATCCCAATTATACCTCTCATTGTTTGGAATAGGGAACCCATCTGGATTCTGGCCTGAAAACCATTTCTAGTTTGTTCTTACCGATTGCGTCATGATCCATCGATGAAGAAGAATGATGGATGAATATGAAAATGAAAGGTGTAGATGAAGACTCTGTAAATGCATGGATAATCTATTTCTAATCTATCATATCCTATATAGGAGTGAATTATCGTAACATAATGAGTGGTAATGAGACTAGACTATGCATAAACCCTAATCAGATAGCTATCATGAAGGCATACAGTTATAAATACATGCATACAATTCTATAACCAAAAAAGTCTAAGTCATGTTTTTGCATACATCCACAACTCACTCACTCATGCCATGTAATATAAGAAAGAGTAACAAAACTATAAGAGTAACATAGATTCCATCAGAATAGTCTATAATGAAACATGTCCTTACAACCCATGTGAACAACATACATTTCACTTGAAATATTTCACGACAAAACAAGAACACACACAATTTCTTCTCTCTATCAAAAGTTGGCCCTGAGGGATTCTTCTTATTAATAGTTTCAAAAATAGCACATGAAAAATTCAAAGGAATGGCTTCTCAATTTTTGTTAACACTGTATTCCAAAAACAATTTAGAAATATAAAATGTTTGAAGAGTCAAAAAGGTCCTTCTTTAGGTACCATTTAATATTTATTGATGCTCAATATGAATCTTGGCCTTCCGCCTACCCCTCATGACCTTTAATTTACCATATTTTATCTTTATTCATTTTGTAATGATGCAAGAACAAAGAAAACAATTACATTTCAATTTTTTCCTCTAGCATTGGTGGGCCATAATGGATTTTGGTTATAGTGCACCTAATCTCTCGTAACGACTGATTCAAACATTTGTGGGAACATGATCGTTACAGTATTTGGACTCTTTCCTCAATCGTTTGAGTCTAATTACCTTTTCTTCTCCGCTTCCACTGCTACGATTGTTTTTATTGTTTCTTTGACATCTTTCACTGTAGATTTCATTTCAAGGATGTTGAGTATGATGACCTATGCACTTCGAACCATTCAACATACAATAGATGAGCGTAAATACAAATAGAATATTAAGAATAATCAATCAAGCTCATATAATTGAAGCATTAATTAATTGAAAATTCATAAAAGATTCCCTGAATTCGATCCCTTTTTCCTCTAATGGCAGTTGAGGTGTTGTGTTCTCCCGAGACTAACAACAAGGTGCCATATCTGAATCTTGAAAAATGCAGAAATTGGGTGAGTAATTTATTAGATTGCATAGCTGTGAAGTTATATATCTTGGAGATACCTTTCCACCAATATCAATAACACGTGAAATGGATGTCTGAGTCAAAATTTACCGCCGAAATAAGAACAACATCCTGGGGGGCCCGTCCCTTATCGTAGGAGTTAGTGGGGACTTCTGGTTCATTTTTAAAGGACCCTAACTCATCCATGCACAATTGAATGTATATACCTTCATAGTTCTTTGTCTTCTATGTTGGTTTCACCTTTGATGTTTTCCACGGGAAGGTATGTTGGGCCATATCAATTGTTTAAACCTATACACTCACTTTAATTTCTAAAGGGAGCTTCGTCTTGGCCTATGATAACTGGTTGAATGACTCAACGATCTCATTTGATAACCCACTATCCTTGAACATTCATTTAGGTTTATTTGTGAATTGGATTTTGAACTCTTCCTTAATCTTAAAAATCATTGATTTCTCCTCACCAATTAATGCAGTTTTACCTAAAAGCAATCCTTTTTCAAAGTCTCCTTTTATAGGATGCTTTTAAAAAAAATGTCGTTTGCTTGGGTAAATTTGAAAGGGATGAGAACTCTATCCAATGCATTTCTTAAATCCTCTTAGCAATTTGGTGGCCATCCAAATCAAAATATTTGAACTTGATTTTCCTGATATTGAGTTCCTCAAATGTTGGATACTATGTAGGTTGTTATTGAACGATCGCTTCACTCGTTCCTTGACAATTTTCTTAATGAAAAATACCATTGATAGGCACCCTATCTAGTGCATAAAGGGGCATCACTTGTGAACACTTAAAAATAAAATTTGAATAGACCTTGAACTAAAACACATCTCCCTTTGTGGGTGCAGTAGATATATTTGGATAAAATGCTTTACCAACTAATGGAGTTATAGGAAAGCACAACCAGTGAGACAGTTCAATTAACATTGTATCTATATTTATTCTCTATCAGAGGAACATGACTGGGGTATCTACTGGGGATCAGACATGGTTCCACTTCTTCTCCATATTGAGGCCCGGGTGGGAAATGTAATATTTCGAATAGATATAGGTAGATATTTTATGGATTTCTATGCAATTATGTTATATTTCCACAAATATTTTGTCATTCATTCTACTAAAGACATTTCATCAAACAAATTGCTAGCATCCTAATACACTTGGAATAGAAGAGAAGCATGGAATATTTTATTATGAATGGAGATTGAATACAACAATCTAATGTATGCTCTGGCAGCTGCAATACATCAATGGAAAACACACAATACAAGACAAAAACCTAGAACCATGGTGTGGCCCCCTCAACATATGAGATCGAACCCTCCAAGTACCACAATCTCTCCAAGTAGTTCACTACAACCCAAAACTAAAAAAAAAAAAAAACAAGATGAAGCTCCAATGAAGATCATGTATGGATCCTCCTCCTTGTCTAGCTAGGGTGGATATTGCACCACTGAAACAAGACCAACAATGGAAGGGTTTTTCCAAAAACCCCAATGAAAACATTGGCTACAAGATCACTCAATAAGATATCAAATCATAATCATAATGATAAGTGAGGGGTTACCCTTCTTTTATACTTTTTCAACCCCTTCTATATCCTTGATCCATGTCTTCTAGAACTTTCCCTTTTGGAATAAATCAACTCTTCTAGAATTTCCCCCTTTTTGACTAAATCAAATACAATCCTTATTTCTCCTTCAATTATTAATTTAACATTAAAAATACATTTGTAATGCTTAAGTGGTAAATTATTTAATGTCACTTTAAATACATAACCTCCCATAACTAAATGACATTGAATGACCCCCTTTGACTCCCTTTTTCTTCATTGATAAGCCACATAAGTTCTTTCTACTACAAAATGGGGAAACCTAAAAATGGGGACATGACAAATCCTCGCTTCCCAAAGATTGCTTGTCTTCAAGAAATGCATAATGACTTGATGCTCCATGGAATGATCTAGGATGACACTGAAGATGATACCAAGATCCCAAACTACCCTATAAGATGTCAAACATGCTCCATTCAAGGCGTGGTATGGAAATGTACAGACATAAGTGGCCTCCTAAAAACCTCTAGAAATAAAGGCTACTCAGTGATGAAATAACTCAATCAACTCATCAATGTACTACTCTACTAGGGAATCAACCTCATGAGAGAAAAAAATGGCTCTCACCTCTATGTCAACTACTGCATTGTCTCTTGTCCGAGGTTCCCAAGCTATCCTCATAAAGGAACCACCAATATGATGTTGCGCTACTCTGATCATAGTCATCCAACCATTCTTCTCACTTTTCCCATCCAATATATCACCACTCTAAGATTAGATATCATAGAGAAGTCTATGTAGTCACCAAGTCTCCAAGTATCGAAGGGAAATACCTCAATACTCTAGTACCTCCTGTCTGTTGCAATCATCCAAGTATCATCTGAAAAATGTCCCAACATATCGTCTACAAAGTTCCTCTGGGTGAACACAAGAACCTTGTAGATGGTAAAGTCACCAGGATCCCACACTATTCTGTAAGACATGAAGCACCCTCTACTCATAAAATTGGTATGTAAGGAGCCAATACAAGAATCCACCTGACTGCCCCTGATAAGCGAGGGAATCATAAGCTACATAAACATGGTCAACTCCATAGAAGACCACTCCTCCAAGCAACCACTTCTATGCCTCCCAAAAGCAAACTCTGGAAAGTCAAAGTCAGTGCTCTCCTCTCTAATAATAGTTGAACTGCCAAGCACTGTAATCCCAAGGTCCAAAAATAATCCTGAAAAGGTACCACCATGCTGACGCTACACTACTCTGATCATCATCATCAGACCAACACGCCTCATTTTCATCCTCCTCTCTTGGAACCCTAAGTTGATCTCCCCGAAGGGACTGAAACCACCATCATGAATCCTCTCATGTGAAAGTGTCTCACTGAAGTATAATCCTTCAAGTCCATGTCTAGCCTTAAGTCTGTCCTACCCTATATAGTAAGTATTGACTTCCCCTTTGCTGACGTCTCAAAATAAAGCAGACCAATCATTGTCACGACTCTGTCTACCATCATTTGAATTAATTCATCACTCAGATGAATTCCTAGATCCCACCACCAAATAGGAAGTACACCACTCCTAATACCTACTAATTGTTGTTTCACCATACTGGTAACCATCAGATTCAAAATAAGCCAAGTCCCTAGTATGCCCTCATCTCATGGAATCCTTGTATTAGGAATCAACTCTGTGTCTACTGATATGTTCGGCTCTTTCCAAACTGCACTGGGAAATCTGCTATCTTGATCACCATCCATTTACTTGAGTAATCTGTGAAGTCTAAACACCTCCCTGGAAATTATCCATGTCACCTATGGTGCCTCATACCCATGTAAGTACCCAAAATGCCCTACCAAAGGTGAATCACACATAGCCCTCATAATATCCTCTGTAAGTCTGGACTCATGGACTATATGTGTGCGACCTTCGTAGCCATACACCATTCTGTCGACTAACATATTTGAAAACTGATCTAATACAATGTGGATCTCCTCTGGTGCTCTAATCACATAGCCCAAACGAAAGATCTATGATATGGTGATAATCTTTTCTACCACCTACAAATAACTTAGATGAACTCTCCATGTCCCGCTGAATATATTGTTGGCCTTAGAGGATGGCACTGGATGCCACTACCACTAACTACAAAACTAGAAAGTGTCAAGTGCATTGGTAAACCCCAATGGTATGACCAACGACTCAAGGTAATGTCTAAGAGAAACCCTATAGGTATCGTCTTCTTTGTCCCTGCTCTAGTGATGCCCCACTCGAGGATAGATATATAAGGGGTATACCTCTGCATGAGGCTTTTCCATCCACTCATCGATCCTAAGTGAACCAAACTCAATGATATGTTTGAAGTATCTGTCTGGAGGTCTCCCTAGGGGAAATGTCCCAAAATCCCACTGCATGCCATCATACAACACTGTATACTATTGTATACCACTGCACCCCACTGTATCATCATGTGCCACTATATCAATCCCTCCCATAATACCAACTAAAATGGGATCCCAGAGTGATGTATCCTTGTCACTGTTGCCTGGTCCCTTAAGCATGGGGCCACTCACTACCTCCACAACTACCACTGGAGCCTTTAATGGCCCCTCCACAAGAGGTAACTCGTAATCTCCATACTTCCAAAAATGTATAGAGTCAACCATCTCCGATTCATGACTCCCCTTTGTACCCATAAATCTAAATGAGGTTCCTCCTTTGCATGCTCTTCCACTTTGTCCTCAACTTGAAATCTCATAGGTGCAATGTGATTCTCCTTGATCCAAATCCTCATATGGCGGAAGAGAACTTGTGAACATAGTCTCATTTTCTTTATGACTTCCACTTGGTAATTTATTTGTGCTTTCTTCATGCTCTTTTGTATGTTGATATGAGGTTGTTTATTTACCACCCTCTAAACCAAACTCCTCATAAAGGCTCTTGGATACTTCCTTTGTAGATATACCCAATATTTCCTTATTTCGTGACTTAGATTGTCTTGAATATTTAAAATGTTGCAAGCTATGCTTAATTATTTCTTGTGTTTGGAGAAGGTTCAACATTAACTCCTCTCTTGTAGGCTTCACCTCCTCTATTAGCGAGGCAAGAAGGAAAGTAGGTAACAATATGCCATTTATGACTCTATCCATTTATGTAACCCTTTCAACCTAATGTATGTACCTGGAATAACACTCTCCAATATTAAATATACCTATTATCTGGAGTCATTTGATTTCTCATGGTGCCATGTTCCTCTAGTTCTTCTGTAATAAACCACGCGGCTTTTTCCGGAAAAGCCCTGAAAAAACGTCGAAATTAAAATGATGATAATTTTAGTTCCGGGACTCCATTTCGACTGATTTATTTTTTGAAATTGGGTATTTTTTTTAGAGGAATTCAAATATCCGATTGGGTTTGGCAAATTCTACTATGAAAGTTTCATATTTGAGCCTGAAGTGCACGACCCCCTTTTTTTCCAAAAACAAATCTACAAAAATACCTCAATTTTTTTTCCTTCTCTAGCTAAGGAAAGTGCTCTGATGCAATCACACACTGGAAATATCACCATATTTGATACCACTATAATATCCCCAATAGATCTAGGTATATATTTTATGGATTTTTATGCATTTATGTTATATTTCCACAAATATTTTTTCATTCATTCTATTAAAGACATTTAGTCGAACATATTGCAAGCATCCTAAATACACTTGGAACAAAAGAGAATCATGGAATATTTTCTTATGAATGGAGATTGAATACAAAAATACAATGGTTGTTATGGCAGTTACAATACATAAATGGAAAAAACATAATACAAGCCAAAATCCTGGAATCGTGTCGTGGCCCCTTGACATATGAGACCCAACCCTCTAAGTGCCATAAGCTCTCCAAGTAGATCACTACATCCCAAAACTGAAAACAAACCCAATATGAAGCTCCAATGAATATCCTGGATGGATCCTCCATCCATTAAAAATACATTTTTAATGCTTAAGTGGTTAATTATTTAATATCGCTTTAAATATATAACCTCCCATAACTAAATGACCCCCTTTGACTCCCTTTTTCTTCATTGACAAGCCACTAAAGTCGTTTCTATTACAAAACGTGGAGACCAAAAAATGGGGACATGACAAATCCTCCGAATGAATACAACAATCCAATTGTTGTTATAACAGCTACAATACATCAATGGAAAACACACAATACAATCCAAAAACCTAGAATCATTTCATGGCCCCCGTCACATATGAGATCCAACCCTCCAAGTGCCACAAACTCTCCAAGAATATCACTACAATCCAAAATTGAAAACAAACCCAAGATGAAGCTTCAATGAAGATCTTGGATGGATCCTCCTTCTTGTCTAGCTAGGGTGGATATTTTACCACCGAAACCAAACCAATAGTGGAAGGTTTTTCCCAAAACCCCAACGAAAATGTTGGCTACAAGAGCACTCCAATAAGATATCAAATCATAATCATAGTGATAAGTGAGGGGTTACCCTTCTTTTATATTTTTCCAACCCCTTCTAGATCCTTCATCCATGCCTTCTAGAACTTTCCCTTTTGGACTAAATCAACTCTTCTAAAATTTCCCCCTTTTTGACTAAATCAAATATAATCTTTATTTCTCCTTGAATTATTAATTTAACATTAAAAATACATTTTTAATGTTTAAGTGGTTAATTATTTAATGCCACTTTAAATACATAATCTCACATAACCAAATGACATTAAATGACCCCCTTTGACTCCCTTTTTCTTCATTAACAAGCCACAAAAATCCTTTCTACTACAAAATGGAGAAACCCGAAAATGGAGACATGACATGAAACCATGAGTTGAAAACTAAAAGGATGAAATTACATTGGTTCGAGTGACTTGGAAGCAATTGCTCATTTTTCAACATATGAAGTTCATTATAACCCTATTGATTGCTTCAACGAAGTTTGTTTTAACCTTACCAATAGTTTCGACGAGGTTCATTATAAGTCTGTCGATAAAACCAAGTTTCCCTTTTCACTAAATCTCTCGTCAAGTACCTTAGTTTCGACGAGGTTCATTATAAGTCTGTCGATAAAACCAAGTTTCCCTTTTCACTATATCTCTCGTCAAGTACCTTGTGGTATTTTTAATGCTTTGTCGTTGTCTAAAAATTTCACTTCCATGTGATTAGTGTTTGGGAGGATTTCATAAATGCTTATCTAATTAAAAGGAGTTTAAATTTAAATAATTTAGATTTAATTAGAATCCAAAATTTTTTAAGTTTAAATTTATGATAAAACATGTTGATGTAACCTCTTTATTATCCATCTCCTTTACAAATATCGAATCTAAATAATTTAAATCGAAATTACTTAAATTTAATATATCAAGTCTTAGTGATTACTAATAATAATAATAACTATTAAATTTAATAATCACTTACCTTCTTAAAGTTCAATAGACCAATTATGTTTTAGTGGACATTAATAATCATGATCATTAATATATAATTTTAAAAAGTAATAAATCATTTAATTAAAATACAATTTTAGATTTTAAATTTGATTATTAAAATATGGGTTATACATAGTTGGTTTCTAAATAAAATAAATATCTTATTTTATTTTTATAATAAGTTAAAATGGTAATAAATATTTTAATTAAAATATAATTTTATATTTTAAATTTGATTATTAAAATATGAGTTATACAGAGTTAGTTTTTAAATAAAATAAAATGGTAATAAATCTTTTAATTAAAATATAATTTTATATTTTAAATTTGATTATTAAAACATGGGTTATACAGAGTTAGTTTGTTATAGACTACATCCATAAGAGTTTTCAGTTTTTTTTTTAATAATTTAAAAAAAGCAATAAATCTTTTGAATAAAATATAATTTTGTATTTTAAATTTGATGATTAAAATATGGGTTATGCAGAGTTAGTTTGTTGTGATCTACATCGATAATCTAGTTTTGTTGTGATCTACATGATCAAAAATCTATTATATTTTAATTTTGATGATTAAAATATGGGTTATGCAGAATTAGTTTGTTGTGATTTACTTCGATAATCTAGTTTTGTTGTGATCTACATGATTAAAATATGGGTGATTGAGAGCTGGTTTGTTTGTTTGAGTCAATATGTTGGATTGTCATTCCATTCTCGCAGAGTTGAATTTAGTAGTTGGAATCTCACTGGACCAATTAGAAAGAAATTGAAATTTGGCGGTTTCCCAAAAACATGGGAAACCAACAGGTTTGTTCAATGACGGACAGTCTTAAATGATATCCCTCCACCCTAACGACTTCTATGTCATGGATTCACGAAGAGAGAGACAGAGAGGTTGAGCAAAATTCCGGTGTTTCCGTTAATCCCACTCCCTGGGAGACAGAGAGGTTGAGTAAAATTCCGGTGTTTCTGTTAAGCCCACTCCTTAGCATCAGATCTATATAACGAGAGTCCTAACGAAAAAAAAAAAACATAAAAGCGTAGGAAGGTTTTGAAGCTGATTGATACAGACCTGAGAAAATGTATTCCAGACAAACTTGTTGGATAGTTCTAGGGTTTGTTTTCAGCTGTTTGGGTAGCAGTGGAGGCGAAGTGAATTTGACGATAGATAATGGAGCAAAAGAATTGGATAAGGTGACCCGTCTACCTGGGCAGCCRAAAGTTGGTTTCGACCATTATGCTGGCCGTGTGACTGTGAATGAAAAGAATGGAAGGGCTCTCTTTTATTGGTTCTACGAAGCTTCTTCTCAAAAACAGCAGAAGCCGCTAGTCCTATGGCTCAATGGAGGTACTCATCTCGCTTTTAATATTTTCTCTTTATTATTCTTACAAATTCATAGATTCCATCATCCTGAAATAACACGTGCCTCAGGTTCGAGAATGCACTAGGTCTAGCACCCGATTCATTGCCTCCACTATAATTTCCCACCCTAAGGTTTCCTTGCGTTGATTCTTAACTTGGGTCTCCATGGCTTCTGCTAATTGAATTTCCTCAACCGAACATAAATCCCAAAACCGAGCTATTGCAACCTGGGCTTCTTTCTCCCACCCCTTGTGGCAGTGGCTCCCTCGACCACTAGATATGATGTTGATCATGCATCATGACATCTGTATTCGCCATCCATTCCACTATATATTTTTCTTCCCTACGAATCGTCTAAGGGATGATGGTAGCCAGGGACTTCACCACGCCTGATCTTTGATAGACCATGGCTCAGCCTCCAATGTTGTGAGAAATTGTTAGGCTGAACCCCGTTCAAAATTTTCCTCAACGCCAAGATAACTCACTGTGTGTCCCCTTCCACCTCCAAGGATTGGATCCCGAATTCCATTGTGATCGCTATGCCAGGAAGGAGGCCTGCTATTTCTGCCAAATTATTGGTTGAAAATCCCATATTCGATGCATATACTAGAATAAACTCTCCCTTATGGTGCCTAAAGACACCTACCACCCCTCCATCCCCTGGATTCCCCTTCAACGCATTGTCAAAATTTAATTTTATGAACCCCTGCCCGTGGGGGAGCCTAGTGGTATCTAATGCAAACCTCAGCCTTCTTATTACCTAACTAATTTGGCTTAGCAAAAGATTCAAAATTCCAACTTTTGAAGATGTGGACCTCATGCCTTTTGAGATGAAAGTCTTGGAGAGACCAAGGAGAAGCTGCAAAGGATTATTTCATGTTGGTACCGATGGTTTCCCATATTTGGGAAATCGTAAGTTATTTTCCTATAAGATCCACCTATTCCTTTCTTTTCATACATTCCATATGAGGAATTTGGGGAAGGTTTCCCATTGTCTGTTTAGAATAGGGTTGGTGAAGGCACTGTCACTTCAGTACCCTATAGTTTTAGGGATACTCTAGATTCTTAGGTCTATTTTCCTGAAAAGAGTCGCTCCTCGATCCCAAAGATGGGCCTTGAATCTGCAGGATCCCAAAAAGTGATCCAAGGTTTCCCCTACTTCCGAGAAAACAACACACCTTGAAGGGCCCACGAATCCTCTACGGAGGAGGTGCTCCTAAGTTAGGATCTTTCAGATCACCACCAGCCACAAAAAGGTTGATATTTTTTGTCAGAGGGTCGCATTCCATAATTTACCCCATAAAGGGAGACTTTGATGCTCCCCTAATCCCACTGATGATATATGAGTCTATTTCACCCGGAAGTTACCATCCTCAGTTTGCCCCATATTATGATGTCTTCTCCTTCCTGATTCTCTAGCTGACGTTCTATCAAAACCCTCTCGACCAACTTTCTTGTAGGCTTTGTCCACTGGACAGGAAATTCCTCTAAGGGTTTCCAAATTTGTACAAAGGGGTTTTTATTATCTTGATTTCCTTGCCAGTGTTGGTGCACTTGAAGCCACCATGCTCTTTCCATCATCTAACGAAGACTTTGAAGCTGATCCGCATTCCCCAATTCATGGAATTGGTCCCAAGCATACACCCAGAAGAGGGTTGATCGACCATTATGCAGTTCCCAAAAACATTGATGTTGCAATAGAGTACGGTTGCACTAGGAATTGTTCCATATCATGGAAATTGACCTATCTACATCTAATTTAATCAGGTCTTGTTGAGAAGTCTGAGGAGCGTACTTATCTTTCCATAGTTTTTCACATACTTCCTTTTGGGATTTAACGCATCTCCACCATAGTCTCACCACATTGGATTTTTTTATTTCTTGGGGTTCCTTGAGGCCCATTTATCCTTTTTCCTTGGGTTTACAGAGAGTTTCCCAAGCCACTAACACCCATTTCTTTTCTTTTTTTGTGCCCTCCCACAAAAAAATGTGTTGCAAAAGCCGAATCTTCTTGAGAAAATTCATCGGAGAATCCAAGATCTGAAAGAGGTACAGGGGGAGGGTTGAGAGGATGAACTTGATCAGGAGTCTACCTAGTAGAGAAAGAAAGCGATGGGTTCGACTATCAATTTTGGCTTCCATCTTGGCAATTATTTTCTCCCAAGAAGGGTTATGTATGGCTCTAGAGAGGACGGGGGCTCCCAAATATTTGGCAGGGAGGGAGGAAGGTTGAAAGCCTAACAAGTTAGCTAGGTGTCTTGGTGCAACTGATGCCACCATGCTCTTTCCATTGTTTGACGAAGGCTCTAAAGCTGATCCACATTCCCCCAATAGAAGGAATTGTTCCCAAGCATCCCCACAGAAGAGGGTTGATCGACCATTATGCAGTTCCCAAAAACATTGATGTTGCACTAGAGTATGGTTGAACCAGGCATTGTTCCATATCATGGAACCTGACCTATCTACATCTAATCTAATCATGTCCTTCTAAGAAGTCTGAGGAGCGTACTTATATTTCCATAGTTTTTCCCATACTTCCTTTTGGGATTTAACCCATATCCACCATAGTTTCACCACCCTCAATTTGCTTATTGCTTGGGGTTCCATGAGGCCCATTCCTCCTTTTTCCTTGGGTTTACATAGAGTTTCCCAAGCCACTAATGCCCATTTATTTTCTTTTTATGTTCCCTCCCACAAAAAATTGTGTTGCAGAAGCCGGATCTTGAGAAAAATCGTTGGAGAATCCAAGATCTAAAAGAGGTACAAGGGGAGGGTTGAGAGGACAAACTTGATCAAGACTCTACCTAGTAGACAAAGAAAGTGATGGGTTTGACTATCAGTTTTGGCTTCCATCTTGGAAATTATTTCCTCCCAAGAAGGGTTATTTAGGGCTCTAGAGAGGAGGGGGGCTCCCAAATATTTGGTCGGGAGGGAGGAATTTTGAAAGCCTAACAAGTTAGCTAGGTGTCTTTGGATCAGGAGGGGAGTGTTAAAGAATAATATATGGGATTTTTCCTGGTTGATAATGGTACCCGAGGCTAGGTTAAAGAGTTCCAGAGTCCTTTTGAACACTAGAGATTCTTTCACTGTGGGTAAACCCATCAACAACATGTCATCCATAAACTGGAGGTGGGACAAGGCCTCCTCTTCCGAGTGAAGGATGATCCCTTTAATTTAACCTTTCCTTTTGGATAAGGTGAGTTTGCGACCATCACCATCGGCTATGATGATGTAAAGGAAGGGAAACAAGGGGTCTCCCTATCTAATCCCACTGGTAGGGTTGAAGGGTTTCAATGGAGATCCATTCACAATTATATTGAATAAGGAAGAAGAAACGAGGTTTAAGACCCAATAAACCCACTCCCCTCCAAAGAAAAAGGATAGCAGAATATTCCTTAGGAAGTTCCAATTCATTCTATCGTAGGGTTTGGACATCATATTTCATCATCATGCCAACGATTTTCGTCATCTTGAGGGTATGGATTTCCTCATGGACAACAACAATCACATCCAAGATTTGTCTTCCTTTCACAAAACCCCACTTCTCCTACGAAATCATGTTCGAGATGAGAGGTTTAAGCTTGGAAGCCGCCAATTTAGAAATAATCTTATAAATTACATTACATAAGGATATAGACCAGAACTTATTTGCATAATTGACACCTTTGATTTTTGGGATCAGAGTTATGAAGGTATCATTGAACACCTTAAGGATGGTTCTTGAGCTACGTCATTCCTCTACCACCTCCCAAATGCCAGTTCCAAAGATCAACCATCCTTCCTGGAAGAAATCACTAGTCAAGCCATCCAACACAAGATCTTTCCCTTGGGCCATGTTTTTAACAATCCTTTCTAACTCATCTATGGTTGTTGGCCTCATCAGGCCCTAAATTTGTTCCAAGGAAACCACTAGGGATGGACTTGACAATTTTGGATATGGCTTCTTCCCTTTTAACATCAAGTTCAGATAGGAGATGCTTGTAGTAATTTGTGAATTATTCCTCAATGTCCTCCTTTTTCTCCTTGATGCTTCCATCCTACACTCTGATAGATACTATTCTATTACGCCTTATTCTTTGGAGTAAGGAGCTATGGAAGATCTTGGAATTCTTGTCCCCTTCTTTGAGCCATTGAATCCTGGATTTATGATTCCATGATATCTTCTCTTAAAACTCTCTTTTGACCAGATTTGTTTTAATTTATTCCTCCCTAGTATTGAGGTCATTGGAATGAATCCCTCAAATCCCTTTCTTTTGGATCTCTTACATTTCTTGTTCTAATTTCCTCTCTTCTTCGAAAATATTTATGAATACTTCCTTGTTCCATTTTCTAATGCACATACAGACGTGATTGATTATTTGTTAGAGCTAGTACATTTTTGTACCATGAATACCTTTAGGGCCTCTTTACCAGACTACCAGGTTGCATAGAAAGTCCAAAAATGATAGCCAGAATTTCTCACAACAAAATGAAATAAATCATTACTTCCAAAAAAAAATTCGCTCAAGGACTATGGGATAGTTGTCCTAGCCATGCTATGAAACAACATTTGTTGATAGGGCCTACTTGGACTGGAAGAAGGTTTCAGAGATCAAGAACCTATCAATTCGAACCACCATCCTATAGTCCTTTCCCCTTTTATTTTTCCAAGTGAATAGGTCTCTCCTTATGGAGACATATACTAATATGAGATTTTCTATGAGTTCTCTAAATGCAATACTCTCAAGGTCAATCCTTGAGATACCTCCCTTATTTTATAATTGATTATTTATCATGTTGAAGTATGCCCCTATTACCCACATTTTATGCTACAAGTGGGATCCTAAATAATTCATTTAGGCCATAAATCTCCTCTTGAGATAGGGGGATTGCAGGCCATAATCATTTGTGATAGGGATTTAGGGATAATTACATAGATTTATTAGGATAATATTATTGAGCTTATAATGGAAGCCTTATTGAGGCCAAACCCAAAGAAATCAGTGGGAAGTTTCATCCATTATAACCAAATCCAAAAAATGGGAGTTTCTAGACCTGGTCACTCCTTAAACACATAGAAAGAGTGATCGATCGCTCCTTATCAAGCCATATGGTGTGACCATCCTTTTCAATCACTCTTTTAATGAAGGCATGGGGTGAGCGAGAATAAACTGAGCTAAAAACCTAGGGAAACATTGGTAGGTTTTAAGTGTTAAAATGAGGGGTTTCTAGGGGATAATGACCTAGTGATTAGGTGATCTTTAGGTGATAATGAACTAATGATTAGGTGGAAAATAAATATATAACATATTCCCCCTAAAGTGTGAGGTTAGAAGAGGTGTCTGATGGCCAAAACATTTTATAAATTAGTCACAGAGCTTTGGGAAAAGGAGCTTGGAGAAGAGCATTGAAAGTCCTGCAGAAAAAGATCCCCAAGGTAGGCATAGCCATGCTTAGAAAGAAAGACAAGAGCATAGCCTCCATAAATACACGGTGGATCCATGCATGACACAAGTGATGGGATGATGGTCACATCAAAATACACCGTGGATCCATCAAGAACCAATTATGACTCGATATACATTGTGGATCCATGCAAGACACAAGTGAAATCATAGCCACAACCAAGAACAAATGTGGATCTATGTCACATCATACAAATTAGTGAGATGACTCAATAGATGATAAATCTGTGAATTGCTCATGAATATTCTCCATCGCAACTTGGGAAATAATTTCATCTAACATGACTGTGATCTTAACCCAAGGTCTTCATCCTTGATATAAATGGTATGAATCTACAACATGTGAATAAATGAGCTGAAGTCGAGCATGGTAGAAAACGTATGATTATCGGTCATTAATGTATATCATTAATGGACACGAGGGAGTCCACCGACGATGATGATGGAACCCAAGATACCTAGTAAAATCTACAAAGTGTGAATAAAGGAGTTGACGTTGGACACTCATAGATTCATTCGATAGGATCCAATAATGTAAACCCACTATCAAAATGCAAGGAGACTTGCCACTAATATCTGCAATTCCCAGGGTATTGATGGGTTTATAGATTTCAATCCTAGATATTGAGCCAGATTCGATAGGGTGAAATCCTTTGAAGGAGGGCCTTGATGTATTCCCCATAAATTGACATGAAACACATAAAGATAAATGGTATGAATATCATAATAACAGAGCACAACTGACACAGGGATGGACAAGATAAACATGCCGAAAAGAAATGCAGGTGGACGACGCAAGTAAAATTCTCTTGAACAAGTATGTAGGAAAAATAACTTGACTCGACAACATTAACTTAGACGAAGATCATAACGTTGGTCATGAACCTATCAATGGAATGTGACAAACGATATGAAAGGTTGTCAATGAGGGAGAATGGATTACTTGACTATTATATATGATGATATAATCAGTGCATTTTTCAAGGGAGACTAAAAGTAGTAATTGTTGCCAGAGAATGAAGATAACAAGATGAAAACACCCTCTAAAATTTCCCCACCATGAGCGATGAGTACCTATTTCTATTTTTATGATCTTGAGGAGGATAAGAGATGCTCGATATAGCTCATCTGGTGATAAGTCCCTTGACATAATTTTAACAAATCTAAGGAAGGAGGGGTTCAGTCCATGTAGGTCTTTCAATGTTTGGTTTTACGAGTCCGAAGAAGGTAAACTCGATGGCCTTTTCATGTTTAGAGAGTCTAAAAAGGTCATAAATAAGACTCCAAAATGATTTTTTTTGTAAAGTTAGTCTCCAGGGTCCTAAAAAGTATAAAACAATAGCTAGGAGAACTCTTCTAATCATGCTTGACTAGAGTATTCATTTTTCGTAATTAGTGTAATGAGGCCGAAAAAGGGATAAACTATCACTCAAAAGATGCCCTTTCTAACCTTTTAACGAGTGTGAAAGGAAAGAATCTCAATCAGTAATATTTTCATGTTTAGAGAGTGTTAAAAGAGCTTAAAGGAGACTCCAAAGAGTTCTTTTTTCGTATAGTTTTTACGAGTCCGAAATAGAGATAAAAGTATAATCAATAACCTATTCTCATGTATTAACGAACATGAAAAAGAAAAAATACTAAGATCGGTAATTTATTCTCATGTATTTACAAGCACGAGAAATAACAAAGACTAAGGTCGAGATTGGTTTCATTTTTACACAAGATTGAAACAAAGTAAAACTATTCTTGGGTAGGTTTCATTGTTTTAATGAGATTGAAACTAGAAAACTAACCGTGCTTGAAACTTCCCAATGTAAATTCCAAAGGTGGGTGGTTGGCCCCATCTTGAGAAGATATCATATTAACTCAAGCATGATAACGAGAGGCTGGAGACATGCCCCCCCAAGCTTCGTTTCATCTTCCAACTCTTCTTCAATAGACTCATGGTTACTAATAGGAAAAATGTTCACCAAAGAGGGAGGAAGAAAAAGGATGAACTGAAAGAGGTGGATGGAATGAAGCTTCAACTACGAGTTATAATGGAAGACTCGAATCAAAGAGAGGGGCAGGTGTTTCATTTTTTAATGAGCTTGACACAGGAAAAGAATTATGCTCATTGTTGGGTTGGATCCCTAGAACTCTATTTCATTTTTTAATGAGAATGAAATAGAAAAGGGAACCATGCTCGTAACTATCATTTTGATCATGGATTCCAAGAGGACAATACTCTGGAAGAAATACAAGTCAAATGGAAAACCTTGATCATGGATTCCAAGAGATCTTCGCGAGATGGAAGAACAACACTCTCAAAGGAATACATGTCGAGGGGCGCAATAGGGGTAGGGATATCAGGCTCTAAAATCCCTATCCAAGAGATCATGATGTCAACTACCGGATTTAAGTTAGAATAAGGGAAATATTCCTTCTCGTTCGGAGTTGAATGCATGGGACAAGTTGCCCCATAATTAACATGCGACAGGGCGGATGATGCTCGCATATAAGGACCATTCAAGGAAGACTGATGGACAATGAATGAAATTTGTTCTATGGTCACTATGTCTCCATTATGAGGGAAACACATCACTCAAAAGAGTGTGGACACAAAATATTTCATGGCGTAAACATAGTCTCGTCCGAGGAGAAAATTAAAGTCTAAGGAGTTGTCGACCACAATTACATCAATATAGAACATTTTTCCTCCAAAAATAAGAGGAAATCGAGGAAGGATCCCTAAAGGTTGAATAACCCTTATGTTAAAATTCAACAGATTTTAAGTCACCGACGCAAGCTGAGGTGAACCAAGAGCTTGCCAATCATTCAAGGATAGGATGCTAACATAAGCTCCTTCTTATATTATAGTGTTAGGAATATGCCTACCACAAACCTGAACAATGATTTGGAAAGGAATGTAAGAAGGAAGATGAGGTTCTATTAGACCATTCAAATCAATGGTAATCGCATTGCTTTGAGGGGGTGTCATTGGAACGAGTCGAATGCCCCCTTGTCTGGATGAATTTGCAGTAACAATAAAGACTTGAGAGACATCCTCACTCTTAAAAGGAGGAGTGGGATCGATGGATTCGTGGATTGGATCGACCACTTGGGTTTCACTCTTCGATGGAAGAGTGGGATAAACTGATGATTAAATCGGATTGATCACTTGGGTTTCACTCTTCAAGGAAATAGTGGGATCGACCGATGATGATATCGGATTGATCAATTGGGTTGAAATCTTCATGGAAGAGTGGGATAGACCGATGATGGAATCAGATCGAATACTTTATCAGCTAGTTCAATGGAGGATGAGAAAAAATTGACCACATGATCAACTGGACTAACCAAGGAGGGAACCAGATTGAACAATTCATCAACTAATGGCGGGTTGGGAGAAATTTTATGATAACCGGGTGGAAACGGAGTGGGAGAGACAACAAGGGATTCTAACAATGTCGAGGCTTCATCCATGCATGGACAAAGGTAGTACGGTGCATGTCCTTGCATAACCAACAAGGATTCTTGATTTTACCCTTCTTACTGCCAACGATATTACTAGTCGATGGGTTGTCACCAGCATGACCTGCAACAACTGATGACGTGGATTGAGAAGAAACCCGAGACCACACTTAAATGACCTTGGGAATACTAGGGAAATCCTTGAGAAGGTGATCACCCTTGCAAAGACTGCAGGGGAATTTGGTATTGTGATTCTTCTTGTTAGACTTGTTGACACCATCAACACTCCCAACATGATTCTCAGAGGTTGGATGATCTCTTCCAACATGTTCTGTAGTGGTTGGAAGATTTTCCTCTTTCTTAGTTTTCTTCTTCTTAATATTCCTAATCTTCTTCTTCTTGTCCACCTAATTACTACCTGTAGATATTTCACTAGGTTAAGAGGAATACTGGGAAGAAGACCCTACAACTGAAGAAGGTGGAGGATCGACATGAGGTTGATGATCCAGATGTGTAATGTTTACATATGAATCACTAGAATCATTGACGTTCACCGTAGTGGAAAACAACCAAATCAGTAACCCAATCGTGAGACTAGGAAGAGTCAAAGTTGCGATGTAAAGTGGGCCAACGTGTCCCATAGAAGGAGAAACAAATGACATCCCTATAAAATGGATTCCTTCAATGGTATTCATAGGAAATAACGCCATAGATACAAACTCAACCCTAAGGTCCACTAAGAAAATAGATAACATGCACTATCAAATCTAGGAAGCAAACCAAACAAAAAAATAACTTCTCATAATGAACCTACTAGTTGGTGATGAAATCCAACATCACATGAACACGTGAGAAGGGGCTGGGATGAGTGGGTGGATCGGTTACGTTGGTGACCTTCTTAACAAAATTACACCTTGGTGCAAGTCTCCTTACGGTGAGAGTCGTGGGTGACCCTCCAAGGAGACTGAGTGAGTTTGAACAATGTCTGAACTAGGTATAGTGAAGACTCCCCTTCACCGTCACCTTGTGTATAGACCCTAAATATTATGGCCACTAGGGTTACCAACTCACAATCATACTCCGAGAAGTTGCAATCGATAGTCGGGATCGAAAATATGCACAGGATATGAAGTCTGAAATTATCCAACATTACTAAGAACAAGAGGATCGAAAAAATCTCTGCAGGACCCCGAATGGATTCAATATTAATGAATTTCTGATACCAAATGAAAATAGTCGATTCTCGATAAGAACCCCCAATATACTAACATTCCATTATGTTTGGTTAAGCCTCAGAGGGGTAATTTTTGTTGCTCTCCCGCACACGACCTCCTGTTTAGCCCTTGTGTGAGAGGAGGGTCCCAGTTATGCTTATACGAAAATTTGATTTCCTCTCCCAATCACAAGATTCTAAGTTGGTTTTGGTTTATTTGGAGAGTTCACCTCACAACCTATTGCAAAGATCTATCATGATCTATTGTTGATGTACATTCCCTAAAAATAAAAGTTTCTAGATCAATTTTATTAAGCACTTGATTTTATGGTTGTTGGTTTACTCAAGGGTGTGGTAGTGAAATGAATGATGTTTAAAGGAATCGACCCCAAAAAGGTGCAGAGAATGATGCAATGCAATAATGCCTTTTTGATGAAAAATAACTAAAGAAGGGAGAGGAGTTCTTTACTCATTTATAATGACAACTAAGAACTCAACATCATGCAAGCTTAATTTTGTTTTCAATGAAATGGGAAACAGTGCCAAATGATGAAATGAAGTTTTTGCAATATGAAAGAAAACAACTTTACTAAGCTACTTTTGAAAACACTCCAACAAAATTTTGTGCTTTTTCTTTTTCTTTTGAAGTAATTGCAATTCGAAAGGAATTCCTTCCATTTCTTTTCTTTCAATCCATAATTTGTAATGCAATGAAAAGTAGATAAGAAGGAAGAAAGAAAAGATTCCAAATTGAAACTTGCAAAACGCAAGGCTTCAAAACTCAAAAAAAAAAAGTCTTCCAATTGACTAAAAAGAAATCAACACCCAAAGCAATCAAAGTAAGAGTGGGAAAACAATCAAATAGAAATTTCTCCAAACAATCTCTTAGGGAGATGCCATGGATTTGTAGACTACTTGAGGAGGTCAAGGAAGATAATTTTGGTCAGACCAATACAACAATAATATGCCATATGAGTGACATATAGAAAGAGAGGAAAAATTTTCAAGAAAAATGCAAAAAATTGCAAAAAGATTATAAAATTCACAGCAAGGAGTCTAAGGTAGATCCAAGGTCGATCTGGAGTGTTGAAGAGGACCACAAAAAATAGATCTAAGTGGGTTTTCTGAAGGATAATTCTTCAAAAATAGGTTCTCAAGATGATGGTCGCTCTGTGAAAAGGGAGACAGAGCGACTTGGTTTCTCCCTAATAGATCAAAACAAGTGACCAGGAGGTATGGTCACCTCTGGTTAACCTAGGAGGATATATGGTCGCTCCCTTATAGAGAAAAAAGGGTGCCCGGAGGAGGTTGATCGCTCCCTTATAGAGAAAAAGGTGTGACCAAAGGAGGTTGGTTGCTTTGTTTACACAGGGAAAAGGTGACCAAACCTGGAAAATGAAAAAAGAGAGATTTGGACGAGATTTGACATATTTGGGATATAGGTTTCTTCAGCTAGACTCAGAAAAGAGTGGGGCAATGATTGGAATGGAACAATAGCACTTAAAAGGGTAGAGAAATATAGAAATAAGATTAAAAAATTCAATAGTCTAAGGGGATTAATACATGGAGAAAAACTTCCCTAGTATGGTCACCAATTTGTTGTACAGATTTTGAACCTTGCAGGAGTTGAGCCCCCTTAGGTTCTACCAGCTCCTAACACAGGAATAGATACATAAACTAAGGATGTTCCTAGATCTTATTCATACATGAAAACAACCAAATAAGACGAAAACCTCCCAAATATCAAAGCAATCATGCATGGATTGACAACTGATCTAATAGTATATCATAACACATAATTATACAAATTCTCTACCAATGAGTACATAAACTTGTATGAACAATTGAATAGAGGGAAATATCGAGTATGTATTCTATTAATCAAAGAAGAAATATTACAACTTACAAATATAGACTCAAGAGATGGCCTCCTTCCAAGCTCCTTTCCCAAGTCTTGCAACCAAATCACGAAAGTAACCTTGCTAGCTCTTTCCTCCTCCTTTTTCCATGGGAAATGACTTGGTTATTATAGGAATGTAGGGGTAAGGCCATATAGCTACTAGGATAACATTCTTGAGCTCATAATGGAAGTCTTCTTGAGGCTAAACCCAAAGAAATCAATGGGAAGTCTCATCCATTACAACCAAATCCAAAAATGGGAGTTTCTAGACTTGGTTGCTCCCTAGACACATGGAAAGAGTGATCGGTCACTCTTTATCATGCCATAGGGTGTGACCATCATTTTAAGTCACTCTTTTAATGAAGGAAAGCAGTGATCGAGAAGAAAATCAACTGAAAGCCCACGGAAAAATTGGTAGGTTTTAAGGGTTAAAATGAGAGGTTTATAAGGGGTAATTACCTAGTGATTAGATGATCTTTAGGTTATAATGACCTAATGATTAAGTGGAAAATAAATCTATAACACTATTAATATTGAATTTTAGGGTGAGCATTAAGGCTATCCATGTGGTCCTCCATGTCCATATATTTTGAGTTTGAGAGGGTGGAAATCCATATTGATTCTCCTTCGACATCGATCCATTTTTCCTCACATCATGGCCAAAACACTTTTGGGTAATTATTTCCATGTTTCCTTAGTCATGCTTAGTTTCTTGGATTGTCACTATTTTTTCTTTCTCCTAAGAGATTTGTTTCCTTAGCATTCTTTTTTTTAGAGAGAATTCATACCTCTTATATTCCATGATGTAACATCCATATTCAACATTTTGGTTGGGAAGGGAAATAGTTATACAAGAGACATACCATTTGTCCAGAATCGACCTTAGGGCCCCAATTTCTTCTATTTTCTGTCTAGGGGGTTTCCTCCCCTTTTTTTCTTCGATGAGGATATTTTTTATGTTCCTTAAGGGTGTTGGTGTTAATTCCCATATTTATGGAAGTTGTTGATGTTCCTAATATCTGGTTGCATAACTGACAGTGTTTCTGTTTTCGTTGCATTCAATATACTTCACCAGTATCCAACCCAACCACAAGCCCCCAACCACAAGCCCTTATCTAGTTGCATTTAAGAGCTCGGCTTGATTTCTCATGATGAGATATAAATTTTACATATTCTGAACATTTGGTGGTATTTTTTTATTAATGTTGGGTTCTCAGGTCCTGGGTGTTCTTCTGTGGGATATGGAGCAACACAGGAGATAGGACCTTTCCTTGTGGACTCTACTGGCGCTGGGATTTCCTTCAATAACTACGCCTGGAACAATGGTTTGCTTTTCTCTGTTTTTTCTTTGCTGCGTTTTTTTATTGCTGTTCTTGGTTTTTCTTTTTTATGAGAATCCAATCATTGAAGTTGAAGGTTTACGTGAAACTAAAACTCTATGCAGAGGTCAATTTATTGTTTCTAGAATCACCTGTTGGAGTAGGATTTTCTTATTCTAACACATCATCAGATTACAACAAGCTTGGGGACAACATAACGGGTAACTTCTTATGCTAATTTCTATTAGCGAGGATTATCATGAAATCGATGTGAACACTGATGATAAGATTGGTTCAAACATCATTCCAGCTGCGGACTCATTTGCTTTTCTTCAAAATTGGTTTAAAAGGTTTCCCGAATATAGAAAACACGACTTTTACATAGCAGGAGAGAGCTATGGAGGCAAGTAAATTTTCTTTCAATGGCTAATTAAACTTCACACTGCATCTCCATCAAATTGCCTATAATTCATTATAATCTT
>JASDQU010739964.1:255084-272707 GCA_032191745.1 Picea mariana
TCAGAGTCATATATCTTCTTACACACATGATTTGATGTATATACATATATACATTGATTGGGTGTATATACTAAAACGCCCAACAATGTATATACAAATATCTAAGAATGTATATGTGTAGAATAGGTCATTAGTACTCGGCAGCCAGTGCTTTTTGCTTGCTATCCATGTGAACCATTTTGACAGCTAATATATTTTACCTTGACAAGGGCGGGCAGCCCACTGCAAGAGAACTCTTCAAAAAAATCCCAAACATACATGCTGGTTAATGTTGTACTACTTATTGTATCCGAAAACTAGATCCATTGACTGCCGTTATCTTACCATGAAACCTTTGAGGTTGATATAGTCACTCTGACTAAGCGTACTGTTGTTGAAATCATAAATGACCTCTGCAAGTTCTGGCACGTATTTCCCTGTTTCAAATTACAGTAAGATTATAATGCGTTATAGGCAATTTGATGGAGATGCAGTGTGAAGTTTAATTAGCCATTGAAAGAAAATTTACTTGCCTCCATAGCTCTCTCCTGCTATGTAAAAGTCGTGTTTTCTATATTCGGGAAACCTTTTAAACCAATTTTGAAGAAAAGCAAATGAGTCCGCAGCTGAAATGATGTTTGAACCAATCTTATCATCAGTGTTCACATCGATTTCATGCTCATCCTCGCTAATAGAAATTAGCATAAGAAGTTACCCGTTATGTTGTCCCCAAGCTTGTTGTAATCTGATGATGTGTTAGAATAAGAAAATCCTACTCCAACAGGTGATTCTAGAAACAATAAATTGGCCTCTGCATAGAGTTTTAGTTTCACGTAAACCTTCAACTTCAATGATTGGATTCTCATAAAAAAGAAAAACTAGTTTCACGTAAACCTTCAACTTCAATGATTGGATTCTCATAAAAAAGAAAAACCAAGAACAGCAATAAAAAACGCAGCAAAGAAAAAAAGAGAAAAGCAAACCATTGTTCCAGGCGTAGTTATTGAAGGAAATCCCAGCGCCAGTAGAGTCAACAAGCAAAGGTCCTATCTCCTGTGTTGCTCCATATCCCACAGAAGAACACCCAGGACCTGAGAACCAAACATTAATAAAAAAATACCACCAAATGTTCAGAATATGTAAAATTTATATATCATCATGAGAAATCAAGCTGAACTCTTAAATGCAACTAGATAAGGGCTTGTGGTTGGGTTGGATACTGGTGAAGTATATTGAATGCAACGAAAACAGAAACACTGTCAGTTATGCAACCAGATATTAGGTAATGAAGTTGAGACGACCTACTCTATTATGTGTTTCAGTTAGAAGTTATTTTTGCCTGATATTTTGAGAAAATATACTCTATTATATGTAAATGTGATGTTGGGTTATAACTTAAAAAACAACAACAATGTAATCTATTCTACGCTGTTGTGACGTGAGGTTTATAGTTCTACACCAGAAAACATTCATCTCAGAGAAAACATTTATAGAGCCTCGGGAAGGTGATGTGAGGTTTATAGTTCTACACCAGAAAACATTCATCTCAGAGAAAACATTTATAGAGCCTCGGGAAGGAAGATCTTCAGGAATTTTTTTGTGTGTAAATCCTGAACTGTTTTCTCTAAAGGAAAGCCCAGCGCCAGTAGAGTCCACAAGGAAGGGTGCTATTTCCTGTTTTGCTCTATATCCCACAGAAGAACACCCAGGACCTGAGAACCCAACACTAATATAAAATATGACAAAATGTTCACACTTTGTAAAATTTGTATATCATCATGAGAAATCAAGCTGAACTCTTAAATGCAACCAGATAAGGACTGGTGGTTTTAAATGCAACTAGATAAGGACGGGTGGTTGGGTTGGATATTGGTTTAAGAAAGTATATTGAATGCAACGAATATAGAAACAATGTCAGTTATGCAACCAAGGGCTGGTGGCTGGGTTGGAACTAGGATGTTGTTTTAAGAAAGTATCGTATGCAACGAATATAGAAACAAGGTAAGTTTCAAATTATGTTCAGTGATGAAGTTGAGACTACCTACTCCGTTATGTGATTCAGTTAGAAATTATTTTTGCCTGATATTTTGAGAAAATATACTCTATTATATTATGTGATTCAGTTAAATTATTTTTCCCTGATATTTTGAGAAAATATACTCTATTATATGTAAATGTTGTGATGTTGGGTTATAACTTTAAAAAAACAAACAAAAAAACAATGTAATATGTTCTAGGCTATTGTGATATGAGGTTTACAGTTCTACACCAGAAAATTGAAGTTTATAAACATTCAACCCAGAAAAAACATCTATACAGCCTCGAGAATGAAGATCTTCACGATTTTTTTGGTGTGTAAATACTGAAGCGTTTAAAATAGTTAGCATGTTGGTTTTATTTAATAATTACAATAGAGAAAAATAATATAGAGAACCTAATAATATTTAATTGAAATTTTAATTACTGTAAAACATTAAAACTCATTTTAATTAGTACTAATACATAACAGTCATGTGATAATAGTCAGCGTCTTATATTTTTTAATAATTACCATGTTAAGGAAGGGATTTTTGGTTGGTTGGTTAGTTTAGGTGCAGGTTGAGTTTCTTGGCTTTCATGAGCACAGGTAGCCTTGGGCCCTCTCTTAGGGGAGAAGGGGGAAAGGTTATTGGAGGAGGGTGTTTTGTGTTGTACAGATGACGGGCCCAAAGTCACGCCCAGATACAAAGGAAGAGAAGCAAGGGACGAACAAGAAGTCCTTCAAAGAAATTGTCAAAGGGACCCCAATAAACGAGGTGAGGATATCGAGATGGGCGAGGTATGAAAGGGTCATACATAGACCCAGACCAAGGCCGAGAAAGAGACAAATCAGATCAGTCAGAAAAAGTGGCTGCACAACGGTTGTTTGGCCAAGACAAATTAGAATCGAGAGTATGAGCTCATCTCACTAAGAATTGGGAACTATATCCAATATATATGTGGGATCATGCTTTTATTGGGAAATTTATGGGTATCTGGTCATGAAAGAAAGCCTTACACCTATGGATAAAGTCCATGTGGAAGGTGAAGGGTCCAAATAGATCTTTAGTTAGGGTCAAAATTGTTTTTCACGATTGTCTTCTTAGAGCCCGAAGAGTGAGACAAAGTTTGAGGAAGGCCCCTATTTCTTTAACTTAGCGGGTCTTCATATGAGATTATGGGCTCAAAGGTTTGTTCTTCAGAAAGAATAATTTAAAATGGCCCCACTATAGATCTAGATGTACTCCTTGCCCAGGCAATTATGGGAGCCTGAGATCCTATAGGGAATTGGCAACACTGTAGGCTCCTTTATCAAAATTTCAGAAGTCACTAAGGTGACAAAGTATATATCTTACACTAGAATCTGTGTGTGTATGAATGTTGCGGGTGGTCTGCTTGAATCTATAGTAGTGTCTTACCAGGAAAAAGAATGGACCCAACCCTTGGATTATGAGAATATACTCTTTTGATGCAGGAAGTGCCATGTTCATGGCCATTTGTTAAGAGATTTCACCCTAAATGTTCCTAAACCAGTAAATAAAACAAAAGAAGAGATAGATCCAGAAGGTTTTACTAAGATTGAAAATAAAATGAAGGAGGGAAGGTGTATTTCAAAACAACAAGAAGGATCCCCAACAAGACCTCGAATAATACCTTTCAGGTCCTAAAGGGGGAGCCTAGTGAAACTCCTGTAGAAGATGAGCTCAAGAAACAAAAGACTGAGATTAAGCAAGGCATGAAAGGAGGGGACAACTTTCCCAAGATACACATAACATAAGTTGAACCAGGGAAGGAAGAGAGAGCATGCAAGAAGTATAGACGAAGGAAACACTTAATTCAGGATTAGACAGAGATGAGGAATTTGAACTAGACTTGCCTCAAGATATGGACCTCGAGGAAATTGCAGTAGATCTCGCAGCTCTTCGGAAGGCCCATGGAGATTAGAAGAACAATACTCTCACAATATCACAATTAAGGAAGTTGCAGAGAGATATGGTTAAAGGAAAAGTGGTACGTAATAGTCAAGGTATGACATCAAAAACTTCCATAAATATGGGAATCAAGACCAACGCCCTTAAGGAACATAAAAAATATCCTCATCGAAGAAAAAAAGGGGAGGAAACCCCCTAGACAGAAAATAGAAGAAATTGGGGCCCTAAGGTCGATTCTGGACAAATGGTATGTCTCTTGGATAACTATTTCCCTTCCCAACCAAAATGTTGAATATGGATATTACATCATGGAATACAAGAGGTATGAATTCTCTCTAAAAAAAAGAATGCTAAGGAAACAAATCTCGTAGGAGAAGGAAAAAATAGTGACTATCCAAGAAACTAAGCATGACTAAGGAAACATGGAAATAATTACCCAAAATTTTTGGCTAGGATGTGAGGAAAAATGGATCGATGTCAGAGGAGAATCAATAGGGATTCCCACCCTCTCAGACTCAAAATATATGGACATGGAGGACCACATGGATAGCCTTAATGCTCACCCTAAAATTCAATATTAATAGTGTTATAGATTTATTTTCCACCTAATCATTAGGTCATTATAACCTAAAGATCATCTAATCACTTGGTCATTACCCCCTAGAAACCTCTCATTTTATCCCTCAAAACCTACCAATTTTTCCATGGGTTTTCAGCTGAGTTTCTTCTCGATCACTCCCTTCCTTCATTAAAAGAGTGACTAAAAAGGATGGTCACACCCTATGGCTTGATAAGGAGCGACTGGTAGCTCTGTCTATGTGTCTAGGGAGCGACCAAGTCTAGAAACTCCCATTTTTGGATTTGGTTACAATGGATGAGACTTCCCACTGATTTCTTTGGGTTTAGCCTCGAGAAGGCTTCCATTATGAGCTCAAGAATGTTATCCTAGTAACTATATGGCCTTACCCCTAAATTCCTATAATAACCAAGCCATTTCCCGTGGAAAAATGAGGAGGAGGAAAGAGTTAGTAAGGTTACTTTGGTGATTTGGTTGCAAGACTTGGGAAAGGAGCTTGGAAGGAGGCCATCTCTTGAGTCTATATTTGTAAGTTGTAATATTGCTTCTTTGATTGATAGAATAGATACTCGATATTTCTCTCTATTCAATTGTTCATACAAGTTTATGTACTCATTGGTAGATAATTTGTATAATTATGTGTTATGATATACTATTAGATTTGTTGTCAATCCATGCATGTTTGCTTTGATATTTGGGAGGTTTTCATCTTATTTGGTTGTTTCATGTATGAATAATATCTAGGAACATTCTTAGTTTATGTATCTATTCCTGTCTTAGGAGCTGGTAAAACCTAAGGGGGCTCAGCTCTTGCAGGGTTCAAAATTTGTACAACAAATTGGTGACCATACCGGGGAAGTTTTTCTCCATGTATTAATCCCCTTAGACTATTGAATTTTTTAATCTTCTTTCTATATTTCTCTACCCTTTTAAGTTATATTGTTCCATCCCAATCATTTCCCCACTCTTTTCTGAGTCTAGCTGAAGAAACCTATATCCCAAATATGTCAAAGCTCATCCAAATCTCTCTTTTTTCATTTTCGAGGTTTGGTCACCTTTTCCCTGTGTAAACAAAGCAACCAACCTCCTTTGGTCACACCTTTTTCTCTATAAGGGAGCAACCAACCTCCTCTGGGCACCCTTTTTTCTCTATAAGAGAGTAACCATATATCCTCCTAGGTTAACCAGAGGTGACCATACCTTCTGGTCACCCGTTTTGCTCTATTAGGGAGTGACCAAGTCGCTCTGTCTCCCTTTTCACAGAGCGACCATCATCTTGAGAACCTATTTTTGAAGAATTATCCTTCAAAAACCCCACTCAGATTTGTTTTTTGTGGTCCTCTTCAACACTCTAGATCCACCTTGGATCTACCTTAGACTCCTTGTTTTGAATTTTATAATCTTTTTGCAATTTTGTTTTGCATTTTTCTTGAAATTTTTTCCTCTCTGTCTATATGTCACTCATATGTCATCTTATTGTTGCATTGGTCTGACCAAAATTATCTTCCTTGACCTCCTCAAGTAATCTACAGATCCATGGCATCTCCCTGAGAGATTGCTTGGAGAAATTTCTATTTGATTGTTTTCCCACTCTTACTTTGATTGCTTTGGGTGTTGATTTCTTTTTAGTCAATTGGAAGACTTTTTTTTTTAGTTTTGAAGCCTTGCATTTTGCAAGTTTTAATTTGGAATCTTTTCTTTCTTCCTTCTTATCTACTTTTAATTGCATTACACATTATGGATTGAAAGAAAAGAAATGGAAGGAATTCCTTTCAAATTGCAATTACTTCAAAAGAAAAAGAGAAAGCACAAACTTTTGTTGGAGTGTTTTCAAAAGTAGCTTAGTAAAGTTGTTTTTTTTCATATTGCAAAAACTTCATTTCATCGTTTGGCACTGCTTCCCATTTCATTGAAAATAAAATTAAGCTTACATGATGTTGAGTGCTTAGTTGTCATTATAAACGAGTAAAGAACTCCCCTCCCTTATTTAGTTATCTTTCATTGAAAAGGAATTATTGCATTGCATCATTCTCTGCACCTTTTTGGGGTCGATTCCTTTAAACATCATTTGTTTCACTACCACACCCTTGAGTAAACCAACAACCATAAAATCAAGTGCTTAATAAAATTGATCTAGAAACTTTTATTTTTAGGGAATGTACATCAACAATAGATCAGGATAGATCTTTGCAATAGGTTGTGAGGTGAACTCTCCAAAGAAACCAAAACCAACTTAGAATCTTGCGATTGGGAGAGGAAATCCAATTTCCGTATAAGCATAACTGGGACCCCCCTCTCACACAAGGGATAAACACAAGGTCGTGTGTGGGAGAGAAACAAATATTACCCCTCTGAGGCTTAACCAAACATAATGGAATGTTAGTGTATTGGGGGTTCTTATTGAGAATCGACTATTTTCATTTGGTATAAGAAATTCATCAATCCCGAATCCATTTGGGGTCCTGTAGAGCTTTTTTCGGTCCTCTTGTTCTTAGTAATGTTGGAGAATTTCAGACTTCATATCCTGTGCATAGTTTCGATCTCGACTGTCGACTGTAACTTCTCGGAGGATGACTGTGAGTTGGTAACCCTAGTGGCCATAATATTTAGGGTCTATACACAAGGTGACGGTGAAGGGGAGTCTTCACTATACCTAGGTCATACATTGGTCAAACTCACTCAGTCTCCTTGGAGGGTCACCCACGACTCTCACCATAAGGGGACTTGCACCAAGGTGTAATTCTGTTAAGCAAGTCGCCAATGTAACCGATCCACCCACTCATCCCAGCCCCTTCTCACGTGTTCATGCGATGTTGGATTTCATCACCAACTAGTAGGTTCATTGTGAGAAGTTATTTATTTGTTTGGTTTGCTTCCTATATTTGATAACGCATGTTATCTATTTTCTTAGTGGACCTTAGGGTTGAGTTTGTATCTATGGCATTTTATCCTGTGAATACCAATGAAGGAATCCATTTTCTAGGGATGTCATTTGTTTCTCCTTCTACGGGACACGTTGGCCCACTTTACATTGCAACTTTGAATCTTCCTAGTCTCACGATTAGGTTACCGGTTTGGTTGTTTTCCACTACGGTGAACGTCAATGCTTCTAGTGATTCATATGTAAACATTACACCTTTGGATCATCAACCTCATGTTGATCCTCTGCCTTCTTCAGTCGTAGGGTCTTCTTCCCAGTCTTCCTCTTCACCTAGTGAAATATCTACAGCTAGTAACCAGGTGGACAAGAAGAAGAAGAAGAAGAAAACTAAGAAAGAGGAAAATATTCCAACCACCACAGAACATGTTGGAAGAGATCATCCAACCTCTGAGAATCATGTTGGGAGTGTTGATGGTGTCAACAATTCTAACAAGAAGAATCGCAATACCAAATTCCCTTGCAGTCTTTGCAAGGGTGATCACCTTCTCAAGGATTTCCCTAGTATTCCCAAGGTCATATAAGTGTGGTCTCGGGTTTCTTCTCAATCCATGTCATCAATTGTTGCAGGTCATGCTGGTGACAACCCATCGACTAGTAATATCGTTGGCAGTAAGAAGGGTAAAATCAAGAATCCTTGCTGGTTATGCAAGGACATGCACCGTACCTACCATTGTCGATGCATGGATGAAGCCTCGACATTGTTAGAATCCCTTGTTTTCTCTCCCACTCCATTTCCACCTGGTTATCGTAAAATTTCTCCCAACCTGCCATTAGTTGATGAATTGTTCAATCTGGTTCCCTCCTTGGTTAGTCCAGTTGATCATGTGGTCAATTTGTTCTCATCCTCCGTTGAACCAGCTGATAAAGTATTCGATCTGATTCCATCATTGGTCTATCCCACTCTTCCATGAAGATTTCAACCCAAGTGATCGATCTGATATCATCATCGGTTGATTCCACTATTTCCTTGAAGAGTGAAACCCAAGTGATCAATCCAATCAAATCATCAGTTTATCCCACTCTTCCATCGAAGAGTGAAACCCAAGTACTTGATCTGATCCGCCAATCCATCAATCCCACTCCTCCTTTTAAGAGTGAGGATGTCTCTCAAGTCTTTATTGTTACCACAAATTCCTCCAGACAAGGGGGCATTCCGCCCGTTCCAATGATGCCCCCTCAAAGCAATGCAATTACCATTGATTGGAATGGTCTAATAGAACCTCATCTTCCTTCTTACATTCCTTTCCAAATCATTGTTCAGGTTTGTGGTAGGCATATTCCTAACACTATAATATAAGAAGGAGCTTATGTTAGCATCCTATCCTCGAATGATTGGCAAGCTCTTGGTTCACCTAAGCTTGCATCGATGACTCAGAATCTGTTGGATTTTAACATAAGGGTTATTCAACCTTTAGGGATCCTTCCTCGATTTCCTATTACTTTTGGGGGAAAAATGTTCTATATTGATGTAATGGTGGTCCACGACTCCTTGGACTTTAATTTGCTCCTCGGGCGAGACTATGTTTACACCATGAAATTTTTTTTGTCTACACTCTTTTGAGTGATGTGTTTCCCTCATAATGGAGACATAGTGACCATAGACCAACTTTCATTCATTGGACATCAGTCTTCCTTGAATGGTCCTTATATGCCAGCATCATCCGCCCCGTCGCATGTTAATTATGGGGCAACCTATCCCATGCATTCAACTCCGAACGAGAATGAATCTTTCCCTTATTCTAACTTAAATCTGGTAGTTGACATGGTGATCTCTTCGATAGGGATTTTAGAGCCTGATATCCCTACCCCTATTGCGCCCCTCAACATGTATTCCTTTGAGAGTGTTGTTCTTCCATCTCGCGAAGATCTCTTGGAATCCATAATCGAGGTTTGTCCTTTGACTTGTATTCCTTATAGAGTATTGTCCTATTGAAATCCACGATCAAAATGATAGTTACGAGCATGGTTCCCTTTTCTAGTTCAATCTTGTTAAAAAATGAAATAGAGTTCTAGGGATCCAACCCAACAATGAGCATAATTCTTTTCTTGTGTCAAGCTTGTTAAAAAATGAAACACCCGCCCCTCCCTTTGAGTCGAGTCTTCCATTATAACTTGTAGTTGAACCTTCATTCCATCCGCCTCTTTCAATTGATCCTTTTTCTTCCTCCCTCTCCCATGAACATTTTTCCTATTAGTAACCATGAGTCTATTGAAGAAGAGTTGGAAGATGAAATGAAGCTTGGGGGGGCATGTCTCCAGCCTCTCGTTATCGTGCTTGAGTTAATATGATATCTTCTCAATATGGGGCCAACCACCCACCTTTGGAATTTACATTGGGAAGTTTCAAGCATAGTTAGTTTTCTAGTTTCAATCTCATTAAAACAATAAAACCTACCCAAGCATAGTTTTACTTTGTTTCAATCTTGTGTAAAAATGAAACCAATCTCGACCTTAGTCTTTGTTCTTTCTCATGCTCGTAAATACATGAGAATAAGTTACTGATCTTAGTATTTTTTCTTTCTCATGTTCGTTAATACATGAGAATAGGTTATTGATTATACTTTTATCTCTTTTTCGGACTCGTAAAAACTATATGAAAAATGAACTCTTTGGAGCCTCCTTTAAGCTATTTTCACATTCTCTAAACATGAAAATATTACCGAGTGAGCTTGTTTCCTTTCACACTCGTTAAAAGGTTAGAAAGGGCATCTTCTGAGTGATAGTATATCCATTTTTCGGCCTCGTTACACTAATTACGAAAAATGAATACTCTAGTCAAGCATGATTAGAAGAGTTCTCCTAGCTATTGTTTTATACTTTTTAGGACCCTGGAGACTAACTTTACAAAAAAAATCATTTTGGAGTCTTATTTATGACCTTTTTAGACTCTCTAAACATGAAAAGGCCATCGATTTTACCTTCTTCGGAATCGTAAAACCAAACATTGAAAGACCTACATGAATCGAACCCCTCCTTCCTTAGATTCGTTAAAATTATGTCAAGGGACTCATCACTAGATGAGCTATATCGAGCATCTCTTATCCTCCTCAAGATCATAAAAATAGAAAGAGGTGCTCATCACTCATGGTGGGGAATTTTTAGAGGGTGTTTTTGTCTTGTTATCTTCATTATCTGGCAACAATTACTACTTTTAGTCGCCCTTGAAAAATGCACCTATTCTATCATCATATACAACAATCAGGTAATCCATTCTCCCTGATTGACAACCTTTTAGATTGTTTGTCACATTCCACTAATAGGTTCATGACCATTGTTATGATGTTCGTCTGAGTTAATTTTGCCGAGTCAAGTTATTTGTCCTGCATACTTGTTCAAGGGAATTTTACTTGTGTCGTCCACCTGCATTTCTTTTCAGCATGTTTATCTCAGCCATCCCCATATCAGTTGTGCTATGTTATTATGATATTCACACCATTTATCTTTATGTGTTTCATGTTGATTTATGGGGAATACATCAAGGCCCTCCTTCAAAAGATTTCACCCTATCAAACTGGCTCAATATCCAGGATTGAAATCTATAAACCCATCAATACTACGGGACTTGCAGACATTAGTAGCAGGTCTCCTTGCATTTTGATAGTGGGTTTACATTATTGGATCCTATCGAATGAATCTATGAGTGTCCAACATCAACTCCTTTATTCACACTTCGTAGATTTTACTAGGTATCTTGGGTTCCATCATCATCATCGATGGACTCCCCCATGTCCATTAACGATATACATTAATGACCGATAATCATACATTTTCTACCATGCTCGACTTCAGCTCATTTATTCACATGTTGCAGATTCATACCATTTAGATCAAGGACGAAGACCTTGGGATAAGATCTCAGTCATGTTAGATGAAATTATTTCCCAAGTTGCAATGGAGAATATTCTTGAGAAATTCACAGATTTATCATCTATTGAGTCATATCACTGATTAGTATGATGTGACATAGATCCACATTTGTTCTTGGTTGTGGCTATGATTTCACTTGTGTCTTGCCTGGATCCACAATGTATAATTTTGTGGATCCACGGTGTATTTTGATGTGGCCATCATCCCATCACTTGTGTCATGCATGGATCCACCATGTATTTATGGCAGATATGCTCTTGTCTTTCTTTCTGAGCATGGCTATGCCTACCTTGGGGATCTTTTTCTGTAGGACTTTCAATGCTCTTCTCCAAGCTCCTTTTCCCAAACCTCTGTCACTGATTTATAAAGTGTTTCGGCCATCAGACACCTCTTATAACCTCACACTTTAGGGGGAATATGTTATAGATTTATTTTCCACCTAATCATTAGGTCATTATCACCTGAAGATCACCTAATCACTAGGTCATTATCCCCTAGAAACCCCTCATTTTAACACTTAAAACCTACCAATGTTTCCTTGGGTTTTTAGCTCAGTTTCTTCTTGGTCACCCCATGCCTTCATTAAAAGAGTGACTGAAAAGGATGGTCACACCATATGGCTTGATAAGGAGCGATCGATCACTCTTTCTATGTGTTTAGGGAGCGACCAGGTCTAGAAACTCCCATTTTTGGATTTGGTTATAATGGATGAAACTTCCCACTGATTTCTCGAGGTTTGGCCTCAATAAGGCTTCCATTATAAGCTCAATAATATTATCCTAATAACTCTATGTAATTATCCCTAAATACCTATAAGAACCAATCCATTTCCCATGGAAAAGGAGGGGCAAAGAGCTAGTAAGGTTACTCTAGTGATTTGGTTGCAAGAATTGGGCAAGGAGCTTTGAAGGAGGCCATCTCTTCAATCTATATATGTAAGTTGTAATATTGATTCTTTGATTAATAGAAGACATACTAGATGTTTCCCTCTATTCAATTGTTCATACAAGTTTATGTATTCATTGGTAGAGAATTAGTATAATTATGTCTTATGATATACTATTATATATGTTGTCAATCAATGCATGATTGCTTTGATCTTTGAGAGGTTTTCATCTTCTTTGGTTGTTTTCATGTATGAATCAGAGCTAGGAACATCTTTAGTTTATGTCTCTATTCATGTATTAAGTGTTGGTAGAACCTAAGGGAGATGAGCTCCTGCAAGGCTCAAAATATCTACAGCAAAGAGTATAGGGGAAACAGGTTATATCACAAATGCTTATGGCCTGCAATCCCCCTATCTCAAGAGGAGATTTATGGTCGAAATGAATTATTTAGGATCCCACTTCTAGCATAAAATGTGGGTAATAGGGGCAGACTTCAACATGATAAAGAATCAGTTATAAAATAAGGGAGGTATCTGAAGGATTGACCTTGAGAGTATTGCATTTGGAGAACTCATAGAAAATCTCATATTAGTATATGTCTCCATAAGGAGAGACCTATTCACTTGGAAAAATAAAAGGGGAAAAGACCATAGGATAGTGGTTCGAATCAATAGGTTCTTGATCTCTAAAACCTTCTTCCAGTCCAAGCAAGCCCTATCAACAAATGTTGTTTCATAGCATGGCTAGGACAACTATCCCATAGTCCTTGAGCGAAAAAAAAATTGGAAGCAAGGATTTATTTCATTTTGTTGTGAGAAATTTTGGCTATCATATTTGGACTTTCTCCACAACCTAGTAGTCTGGTAAAGAGGCCCTAAAGGTATTCATGGTACAAAAATGTACTAGCTCTAACAAATAATCAATCACATTTGTATGTGCATTAGAAAATGGAACACGGAAGTATTCATAAATATTTTTGAAGAAGAGAGGAAATTAGAACAAGAAATGTATGAGATCCAAAAGAAAGGGATTTGAGGGATTCATTCCAAGGACCTCAATACTAGGGAGGAATAAATTAAAACAAATATGGTCAAAAGAGAGTTTTAAGAGGAGATATCATGGAATCATAAATCCAAGATTCAATGGCTCAAAGAAGGGGACAAGAATTCCAAGATCTTCCATAGCTCCTTACTCCAAAGAATAAGGCGTAATAGAATAGTATCTATCAGAGTGTAGGATGGAAGCATCAAGGAGAAAAAGGAGGACATTGAGGAAGAATTAAAAAGTTACTATAAGCATCTCCTATCTGAACTTGATGTTAAAAGGGAAGAAGCCATATCCAAAATTGTCAAGTCCATCCCTAGGATGGTTTCCTTAGAATAGATTCAGATCCTGATGAGGCCAACAACCATAGATGAGTTAGAAGGGATTGTTAAAAACATGGCCCAAGGGAAAGATCTTGTGTTGGGTGGCTTGACTAGTGATTTATTCCAGGAAGGATGGTCGATCTTTGGAACTGGCATTTGGGAGGTGGTAGAGGAATGACATAGCTCCATAACCATCCTTAAGGTGTTTAATTCTACCTTCATAACTCTGATCCCAAAAATCAAAGGGGTCAATTCTGCAAATAAGTTCTGGTCCATATCCTTATGTAATGTAATTTATGAGATTATTTCTAAATTGGCGGCTTCCAAGCTTAAACCTCTCCTCTCGAACATGATTTCATAGGAGAAGTGAGGTTTTGTGGAAGGAAGACAAATCTTGGATGCGATTGTTGTTTTCCATGAGGCAATCCATGCCCTCAAGATGACGAAAATCATTGGCATGATGATGAAATATGATGTCTAAACCCTACGATAGAATGAATTGGAACTTCCTAAGGAATATTCTGCTATCCTTTTTCTTTGGAGGGGAGTGGGTTTATTGGGTCTTAAACCTTGTTTCTTCTTCCTTGTTCAATATCTTTGTGAATGGATCTCCATTGAAACCCTTCAACCCTACCAGTGGGATTAGATAGGGAGACCCCTTGTTTCCCTTCCTTTACATCATCATAGCCGATGGTGATGGTTGCAACCTCACCTTATCCAAAAGGAAAGGTTAAATTAAAGGGATCATCCTTCACTCGGAAGAGGAGGCCTTGTCCCACCTCCAGTTTATGGATGACATGTTGTTGATGGGTGTACCCACAATGAAAGAAACTATAGTGTTCAAAAGGAGTCTGGAACTCTTTAACCTAGCCTCGGGTACCATTATCAACCAGGAAAAATCCCAGATATTATTCTTTAACACTCCCCTCCCAATCCAAAGACACCTAGCTAACTTGTTAGGCTTTCAAACTTCCTCCCCCCCGACCAAATATTTGGGAGCCCCCCTCCTCTCTAGAGCCCTAAATAACCCTTCTTGGGAGGAAATAATTTCCAATATGGAAGCCAAAACTGATAGTCAAACCCATCGCTTTCTTTGTCTACTAGGTAGAGTCTTGATCAAGTTTTTCCTCTCAACCCTCCCCTTGTACCTCTTTTAGATCTTGGATTCTCCAACGAATTTTCTCAAGAAGATCCGGCTTCTGCAACACAAATTTTTGTGGGAGGGAACATAAAAAGAAAATAAATGGGCGTTAGTGGCTTGGGAAAATCTCTGTAAACCCAAGGAAAAAGGAGGAATGGGCCTCATGGAACCCCAAGCAATAAGCAAATCGAGGGTGGTGAAACTATGGTGGATATGGGTTAAATCCCAAAAGGAAGTATGGGAAAAACTATGGAAAGATAAGTACGCTCCTCATACTTCTTAGAAGGACATGATTAGATTAGATGTAGATAGGCCAGGTTCCATGATATGGAACAATGCCTGGTTCAACCATACTCTAGTGCAACATCAATGTTTTTGGGAACTGCATAATGGTCGATCAACCCTCTTCTGTGGCGATGCTTGGGACCAATTCCTTGTATTGGGGAATGTGGATCAGCTTTAGAGCCTTCACCAAACAATGGAAAGAGCATGGTGGCATCAGTTGCACCAAGACACCTAGCTAACTTGTTAGGCTTTCAACCTTCCTCCCTCCCTGCCAAATATTTGGGAGCCCCCGTCCTCTCTAGAGCCATACATAACCCTTCTTGGGAGAAAATAATTGCCAAGATGGAAGCCAAAATTGATAGTCGAACCCATCGCTTTCTTTCTCTACTAGGTAGACTCCTGATCAAGTTCATCCTCTCAACCCTCCCCCTGTACCTCTTTCAGATCTTGGATTCTCCGATGAATTTTCTCAAGAAGATTCGGCTTTTGCAACACATTTTTTTGTGGGAGGGCACAAAAAAAGAAAAGAAATGGGTGTTAGTGGCTTGGGAAACTCTCTGTAAACCCAAGGAAAAAGGATAAATGGGCCTCAAGGAACCCCAAGAAATAAAAAAATCCAATGTGGTGAGACTATGGTGGAGATGCGTTAAATCCCAAAAGGAAGTATGTGAAAAACTATGGAAAGATAAGTACGCTCCTCAGACTTCTCAACAAGACCTGATTAAATTAGATGTAGATAGGTCAATTTCCATGATATGGAACAATTCCTAGTGCAACCGTACTCTATTGCAACATCAATGTTTTTGGGAACTGCATAATGGTCGATCAACCCTCTTCTGGGTGTATGCTTGGGACCAATTCCATGAATTGGGGAATGCGGATCAGCTTCAAAGTCTTCGTTAGATGATGGAAAGAGCATGGTGGCTTCAAGTGCACCAACACTGGCAAGGAAATCAAGATAATAAAAACCCCTTTGTACAAATTTGGAAACCCTTAGAGGAATTTCCTGTCCAGTGGACAAAGCCTACAAGAAAGTTGGTCGAGAGGGTTTTGATAGAACGTCAGCTAGAGAATCAGGAAGGAGAAGACATCATAATATGGGGCAAACTGAGGATGGTAACTTCCGGGTGAAATAGACTCATATATCATCAGTGGGATTAGGGGAGCATCAAAGTCTCCCTTTATGGGGTAAATTATGGAATGCGACCCTCTGACAAAAAATATCAACCTTTTTGTGGCTGGTGGTGATCTGAAAGATCCTAACTTAGGAGCACCTCCTCCGTAGAGGATTCGTGGGCCCTTCAAGGTGTGTTGTTTTCTCGGAAGTAGGGGAAACCTTGGATCACTTTTTGGGATCCTGCAGATTCAAGGCCCATCTTTGGGATCGAGGAGCGACTCTTTTCAGGAAAATAGACCTAAGAATCTAGAGTATCCCTAAAACTATAGGGTACTGAAGTGACAGTGCCTTCACCAACCCTATTCTAAACAGACAATGGGAAACCTTCCCCAAATTCCTCATATGGAATGTATGAAAAGAAAGGAATAGGTGGATCTTATAGGAAAATAACTTACGATTTCCCAAATATGGGAAACCATCGGTACCAACATGAAATAATCCTTTGCAGCTTCTCCTTGGTCTCTCCAAGACTTTCATCTCAAAAGGCATGAGGTCCACATCTTCAAAAGTTGGAATTTTGAATCTTTTGCTAAGCCAAATTAGTTAGGTAATAAGAAGGCTGAGGTTTGCATTAGATACCACTAGGCTCCCCCACGGGCAGGGGTTCATAAAATTAAATTTTGACAATGCGTTGAAGGGGAATCCAGGGGATGGAGGGGTGGTAGGTGTCTTTAGGCACCATAAGGGAGAGTTTATTCTAGTATATGCATCGAATATGGGATTTTCAACCAATAATTTGGCAGAAATAGCAGGCCTCCTTCCTGGCATAGCGATCACAATGGAATTCGGGATCCAATCCTTGGAGGTGGAAGGGGACACACAGTGAGTTATCTTGGCGTTGAGGAAAATTTTGAACGGGGTTCAGCCTAACAATTTCTCACAACATTGGAGGCTGAGCCATGGTCTATCAAAGATCAGGCGTGGTGAAGTCCCTGGCTACCATCATCCCTTAGACGATTCGTAGGGAAGAAAAATATATAGTGGAATGGATGGCGAATACAGATGTCATGATGCATGATCAACATCATATCTAGTGGTCGAGGGAGCCACTGCCACAAGGGGTGGGAGAAAGAAGCCCAGGTTGCAATAGCTCGGTTTTGGGATTTATGTTCGGTTGAGGAAATTCAATTAGCAGAAGCCATGGAGACCCAAGTTAAGAATCAACGCAAGGAAACCTTAGGGTGGGAAATTATAGTGGAGGCAATGAATCGGGTGCTAGACCTAGTGCATTCTCGAACCTGAGGCACGTGTTATTTCAGGATGATGGAATCTATGAATTTGTAAGAATAATAAAGAGAAAATATTAAAAGCGAGATGAGTACCTCCATTGAGCCATAGGACTAGCGGCTTCTGCTGTTTTTGAGAAGAAGCTTCGTAGAACCAATAAAAGAGAGCCCTTCCATTCTTTTCATTCACAGTCACACGGCCAGCATAATGGTCGAAACCAACTTT
>JASDQU010739964.1:306610-322658 GCA_032191745.1 Picea mariana
ATTTGCAATTTTTCCTGTCCCTTGTTATTCTCATACCAAGGATTTTCTTTGCAACACTCAAATCCTTCATTGCAAATGAATTATATAATTTCTTCTTGAGCACATTTATATCTTGCATATTAGACCCTACAACAAGCATTTCATCTACACACAATAGAAAGATAATATAGCTTCCGTTTTATATCCTTTTAAGATAAACACAGTGATCAAAATGACATCTACTATAACCTTGTTCTATCATAAACCTGTTAAACTTCAAATACCATTTCCTTGGAGCTTACTTTAGGCCATACAAGCTTTTCTTCAACCTGCATACCCAATTTTATTTCCCTTTGACCTCATACCCCTGTGGATGCTACATATAAATCTCTTCATCCAAATCCCCATGGAGAAAATCTATTTTTACATCTAACTGTTCAAGATGCAAATCTTCTACTACCACAAGACTTAAAATATTCCTAATTGAAGTCATCTTAAAAATGAGAGAAAATATTTCATCAAAATCTATACCTTTCTTTTGTGCAAATCCCTTTATAACAAGTGTAGCCTTGTACTTCTTTTTTCCTCCATCTTCTTCCTTCAACCTGTAAACCCATTTATTTTGCAATGCTCTTTTTCCTGTAGGAAACTGAATCAAGTCCCAAGTCTGTTTATTTACCAAGGAATCCATTTCCTCTTTCATTCCTTGCTCCCATTTCTTTTTAGTGTCTACTTGCATTGCCTCTTCATAACATTCTGTCTCACCAGAATCAGTCAACAATAAATAATACAATTCAGAAGGAGAGTATCATTCACGAGATCTACTTAACCTGGTAGATATTGTAACAACACTTGCAGGAGTTTGAGGTACCTGTTGCTCCTGTTGTTGTACATTTTGATTTTCTGGTACCTTTGGAATTTATTTTTCAGTGATCTCATCAAGCACTGTGTATTATGGTTTTTATTTTTCTTGTTTCTTTTCCCTGCAACTAATCTTTGTACATGACCTTCTCATTGAATATGACATCTCTACTCCTAATGATTTTTTTATTTTCATAATCCCATAAGAGATAACCAAAATCATTAACACCATATCCAATAAAGGTACACTTCTTATATTTTTCCTCAAGCTTTGTTCTATTTTCTTTATCAATATCGACAAATGCTTCACAACTGAAAGTCTTCAAAAAAGAATAATTTACCTTTTTACCGATCCATGTCTCCTATGGAATGCCACCATCCAGAGAACTTGAAAGTCCTTTGTATATCAATTAAAAATTCGTATCCACAACATCTTCCCAAAACTTTAAGGGAAACCCTGCATGCAATCTCATACTCCTTGCACGGTCCATGATTGTCTTGTTCATCCTTTATGATACACCATTTTATTGTGGTGTTCCTGGAATTGTTTTCTCTCTATGAATCCCATGGTATGAATAGTAATCATCAAACTCCTTGTTGCAATATTCACCTCCATTGTCTGAGACACTTCAACATTTTTCCTGTCTCATTCTCAACCAAATCTTTCCATTTCTTAAAAGTATAAAAAACATCAGATTTTTGTCAAACGCAATAAACCCAAGTTTTTCTAGTTACATCGTCAATAAAAGTAACATAATAAAGAGATCCACCAAGAGATGATACCTGAGCTAATCCCCATACATTTGTATGCACAATCTCTAACTTTTCATTATTCTTTTATTTTCCAACTCTGAGAAATCTGACTCTCTTATGTTTTCCATAAACACGGTCCTCATAGAAATCCAAATCATTTTTTTTTAAGATCTAGCAACAAATTTATTTTTTGAATTATTTGCATCCCCTTCTCACTCATGTGTCCAATCCTATGATTCCACGGTGATGTATCCACTCCTGTAAAATCTAAAGAGATAGAAGAGTCAGTATTACCAGTACATAAATACAATCTACCTACCTTCTCTTATTTTTCTATCACCAATGATCCTTTGGTGACCTTCCATGTCTTATCTATAAATATAGATATAAAACCTTCACTTGCTACCCGCCCTGTTGAAATTAGATTTTTCCTTAAATATGGAACATATCTTACCTCTTTCAACAAACATTGGTTTCCATTCCTTGCTTTATTTTTTCCTTTCCCATTCCAACAATTTTGCATGGTGCATCATCACCCAAATGAACTTGTCCAAAATCACCTTGAACATAATCTAGAAAATGTTTCCTATGGGGTGTGGCATGAAATGAAGCCCCTGAATATACTATCCAAGACTCGGAAATATTATCTATAGAAAGAATCAAAGCATCTTGTAACACATCACCTATTACATTTGCTTCCTGATTTTTCTTTTGTTGTTCATATCTTTGTTTCTTTGGAGATTTGAAGTCTTTCTTTAGATGTCCTTTCTTCCCACAATTCTAGCACTCTATCTTTCTCGGTCTGGATTTGGATCTGCCCTTCCTATAATTCCCACGGTTCCCTGAGCCCTTTCCTCAATCATTTTTTTTCCCATGTTCTCCATGTTTAACGAATTACCTGATGTCTCACCTTTTGTTTTCTGTCTCATTTCCTCGCTAAGAATAACACCAACAAAATCATCAAATTTTAGAGTGTTTGAACCATAGACATAGTTACTTACAACCATGACCAAGCCATTCCAACTTACTAGCAATGAGCACAAGATTAGTAGAGCCCTGACCTCATCATCAAAGTCCACTTTTACAGAACTTAGTTGATTAGTAACCATATTAAATTCATTTAAATGATTTGCAACAGACCCACCTTATGAAATATTCATATTAAATAATCTCTTAATTATAAATACCTTATTGGACGTCAAGGTTTTTTCATACAGTTTATCCAATGCGTCCATCAACTCCTTCATTGTATTTTCTTTCAAAATAATGAAATCCACTGACGCTTCCAGGCTCAGTCGTATCGTTCCTAGTGCCTTTATGTCAAGAACCTCCCATTCTTCGTCCTTCATGACCGTTAGATTATTTTTTTATTCCACCCAATAGTAGGAATAGATCCTTCTAATATAAATAATCTTACATCTACATCTTCTATAGCTGGCAGTTTTGGCCATTAAATTTCTTGACCCTAAACTTTCCACTTTTTGCCATTGCTCTCACTCAAACTAGGAACCCTCTTTTCCTGTGAGTTACCTTTCGCTCTGATACCAGTTGTTAGAAAAAACAAAATTGTGGAGAAATAAAATAAAAAAAATGCAAAAATAAAACATATAAGAGACACAATACAATAGAGACACGGATATACGTGGTTCACCCAGTGTGAGCTACGTCCACCATAGAAATTTCCAGGTCCTTCCTTTTTATTATCCAACAAAATGAAGGGATAAAACCTACAACACACTTGTTGTAACTTCCTCTTCTTTCTCTCACAGTCTCCTCTCTCAAAATACAATATTCATAATGATAAATAACTGCAATACAATTCCCTCATAAAACATGGTTTCCTTCTAGGGAAAAAAAAAACCTAACATAACTTCTACGACCATATAATGAATAGTCCATATTTACTATGAAATTACAATATACATTTACAAGGAAATTTTTCCCTCCGGGGACACTGGCCCCAAACCCCCATCGGGGGCTCTCTTTCCCCTAGACCCCCCAACCAAGGGGATGATCCCCCTGAACTCCACAAAGGGGGAAAATTCCCCCCTACAACCCCCCCATGTGGAGGGGTGTACATTATTCATGGGGTATAAACATGGCTAAAAACAAAGACCTCTGAATCAAGAAGATAATCAGGCTCCACAACCAACACATCAACCATCAAATGAGCAATGAGGCATGTGGACGTTAGATAATAGAAATTATGGACAAAACTCTTAAGAGGGATAATTAACCCCATGTTGTCAATTCCATCAATATCCATGTAGAAACACAAATTTCAAACTTCTTAAGTAAAGAGAATGATCCTTTGAAATGAGTCCTGACACGGAAATCCTAATGAGCTACTCATGTACAATCAACAAAAACATTATAAAATTATTTTCCTTATGGAAACCAATCCATCTCACCGAAGTGCATGGGTCACCAACCACTGCAACTTCTAAGTCAAAATAGGAATGGTGTTCAATACAAGGCTCACTCAGAAGATGCTTGATCTCGATCAAACATAGTGAGTAAAAAATCGCCTGAGGAGGCATTTCATACCACCCCCCACAATGTTGAATTGAGTGGAAAAGATGATGGCAATGCATGTCACAATTAATTAATAAAGTATGGAGTACGAGCTAAAGACAAAAATATGCAAAACAACCTAAGCAAAAAAAACTCTAAAGTCTCCAAGAGACTATGAAACAAGGAAGTACATGGATATAAATGCTTGGTTACACTCCCAAAACTATGTACATGAGTGGCACAAAATCCACTACTCATATATTCAGAACGAGAGGTACCATAAATAGCCATCATGGACAACAATCCTTCATATGGGCCGTGGCAAAAAAAATCCATGTTAGGTACCCATTTACAAAGCAAGGAAACAATTCTCTTAATTTATCAAGCTCTTGAAAAAAAAATATCAAAGACACATCAAATGTGGCATGCAACCAACAATTGGAAGTAGAACTAAATGTTTTTTTTTTCAATTCCTCAAACAAGAAAAAAATGGAAACTTCACTAAAAAGTTATTATAAAAACACTACTAATAACCTCCAAAATACAATAAATTAGCAAACAAATATGCCATGAAACTCCCAACAAAGAAACACAAACTCCTTCACATGGTAATGAATTGTGTTTGGTTGTGAAAAAATAAGCAAAGGGATTATATACTTTGTTTTGGCCAACGTACACAAACCACTTACAAATGATCCACCCAACACAAGTGACAAAAAACAAAGCATAAAGGTTATATCAAGACCATGAACTTGGTCCACAAAGATCAGTAAACATTAACTATAATGGCATAGGTGGGAGGTTTGACCCATGTGAAGGTTGTAGTAGAAGGATGGTGGTTCACTATCCCCATGGAATATGCATAACAACAAACAAAATCCCCAAAAACATGCAAAAAAAGAGGCCATGTTGCAGTCCACATGCTGCAAACTTGCAAGAATTCTTTGAATTCTCCCTTGTCATTCAGTGGAGAAGTTGTGGATATGAAGTGTATATTACATGCCTAATGATTTGGGCCTTTACAAAAGTCCTCAAAATATCAATTATCCCATTAACTTCAGCCTTGATGACACTCCTCTATGCCTCTACATCTACAACGAAATCCATGGGAGTCACCAAGAGAATGGTGAAATCACAACCCTGAACGACAATATTAAAGCTTCCCTTTCCATGGAGGTTGGATTTGAAGAGTTGAAGCCTCTCTTTGGCTCCCGGGAGAGAAAGAAAATGGCCAGTTTCAATCTTGTCCCTAATAATGCATCAAGCCCTATAAAATAAAATAATTGTTATAGCAAGATTTGCCTCGCCCTATGCAATCTTGCCCAGAAGGCCTTTTTCCTTTTCCCTATGTAGACTTATCTTCCCTGTTTCAAAGATCCAGAGATAAAATAAACATTTTTCCACATGTAAGCATCTTGCACACTATACAGGATGTGTATATGCAGGCTGCTCCACTACAACCCGCGTACATCGGGATTTGTGCCAAAAAATGAAAATTAAATGTCAGGTTTCCATGTCATGACAGGAGATCTCTGATCCTTGGCCTTCCATATACTAGAAAAGTTCTGACTTGACCCTTCAGTTTCATTTTTTAGTCTATAAATGTGTCAATTTCGAGCTATTTAAAAAGAGGAAGAATTCAACTTTGAGAGCAAAGTTACTCTGAAGAAATTATTTACTTCATATTAAGTCTGCATCCCTTTGTCCTTTAAGTTTGAACACAATGTTCAACCCCCAATCTCTTCCCTTATTGATTGAGAACCTCATTGTTTCTCTCTTATGATCTTGCCTTTAGTGGAGGATTGAAGTCGTGGAGGCCCAACTAGAAGGAACTTAGTTTCTTGGTTTCGAACCGTGCCGACACGAAAGTCTGTAACATTTTCACTTCTATTGATCACATATTAATAGAAATACTTTTTTCCCGTCCAATTGATATCTTTCAAATATATTGAATAATTATTCCATGGACATATTTGTCATGTTTATTAATGGATTGTGCTATCTAATGTGCTAACCTTTTATATTATCACCATGTGCTTTCTTTGCTTGTTTTTTGAGAACTTGTTGCAGGTATATAGCTTTGGGTTGAAGTGCTCAACGGTGGACTTCATCGAACGTTTGGACGAGGTAGCCCTCTTTCTTATCTTACTTGCATATTGGTTTATATAGCATGTTGTTGGGATAGAGTTGATTTCTGCAGTCATTTTCGTCTGTTGTGGTTTACCCTAGCCATAGAGAGATTTTCCTCGTAACAATAATCGTCAGATTTATCAGGTCACTAAAATCATCACAACCGTATTGAAAAATAACTTAGAAAAACTAGTCTGGATGACTTAGTGGAGATTCATCAACAAGAAGGCGACAGAGAGCACTAGCAATGTAATGGACACAGAGGAACTTCAAAAACAATAAAAATAATTCGTTGTCACAAGTGGAGACACATGGGGCAGGTTATGCATGAGCATTATAAAAGACAATTGATAAGACCACATGTAATGAGTCAGCATATCTATTCAGCAGGAAAAGAACCATTTTTAATTTCGAGCAAGGCGCGACATTTATTTTGAATCAAGTTGTAACTGAAGATCTCTTGATCTCAAGAGATTAGAAACATTGTATATATGTCAGGAAGGTTGTAATTCTCTTCAATGGTTGTAGAAGGAACAACTCTTTGAGTATCTACCCAGATATGAATTCGTAAATGTACATTTATTGTGATAGAATTAGTAATAGGAATACATTTAATCATATGTAAAAGAATCAAAATTATCTAGAGAGGAAGGATCGAGAACCTAGGAATAAATATAAAACATTGTAATCTATGTTATAAGATAAATTTTTTAGAAAAAAAGAGAAATACTTTCAAGTCTTGAGGGAGAAGAGACTATAAGCTTGTTTGGTTTCCCTGAAAATTAATAGAAGCTATGTTTTCTTCATTTATGCATATATTTGTTTTGTGTGTGAACTTGTGGAATTTGTTAAGTTTTAATTTTTTCTCTTTTGTAAGTCAAAACACAAAGAGTGCGCAGAAATCATACGCAAGGTGTGCGGAGGCCAACATTTCTAAGGGTCAAAGCTTAGGAGAGTTAGCGCAAGGAGTGTGCAAGCCAGACTTTTTAAAAGTCAAAGCTCAAGAGGGAAGCGCAAGTGCGTGCCAAAGATCACTTCGTAGAAGTGATAAAGCTCAGAAGAGATAGTGTCATAGAGTTCCAAGGTGGAGCTTAGATATTTTTGAAATCCTTTGGTAAGGATCAGACGATTGCGGGTGGTTTTTTTAGGTCTCAAATACTAGAAGGTCGTTGATCACGTCAAAATAGCATATACACAGATCTAATGATCAAGTTCGAGTAGTTTGATATCCGAGTCATTCGAACTTCAGGGATTCAACCATTATGGATAGTTAAGTTGTTGTTTGGAGGTGAGGATTATTGAATTCCCACGGATCGTCTATTTGGGAGATTTGGATCTAACGAAAGCCATAGATCCTCGAGAGTAAATAATCTCCACCAACAGTCTGATTTCAGAAAAATCAAATCTTCCCATTGAAGTTTGAGAAGTGGAAGGACAGGGTAAAATGTGCAACCACTGGTCAAGCCACTTTATGACCGAATGCGGCCGGTAGATACTCTGGGAAAATTGGCATTATGTTTGGGTGAAACCTCTAGAGCTCTAAATTATTGGATGAATAGTTCTTTTTAACTTAGCGTTGGTTTCTATCCTACAGTCACCTATACAATTCTATTTGGGGGAAGGAGCATTGTGGATCATGAAGGTTCGTGCATTCGCGATAACGGGCCTGTGAGATCCCGAGAGCCATTTCGGATCCTCTTTGGTGACGATCCAGACAAGGAGGTCAAGTACACCAGAGTCGTATCAGAGCAGGATAAATATCTATGGGGAGATATATCAGAGCCATGTCATCGAGGAGATGAAAAATAGTTAATCTTGGTGCAAGAAGTGTCACACACCCACTACGGCAAAAATAAAATTTCACCTTTTCTTGAGGGACTGAATCCCCAAATTCCTATGGGGGCCTAGCACAGCCTAGCTCTTACATTATCCTCCTCCATGTGATTGTTGGCTATGAAAAAAGGCCTTAACAAAAAGGCGCTTTCGACTTCCACGTTTCGATATTTATGTGTGCGAGCTCTCCCTGGATCTCTGTTCTTTGAAATGTTGAAACCCAAAATGGGGTTAACAAGCCCTTTGGCTCCCCTTTTTCCCACTCCATATGACCACCTTCGTGACCACACGCTAACACCAAATGGCGCTACCAAAACTCGACTTTCAGGATTTCTGTTGCAAGGAACCCTTGTTCCTTCAATCCCCTAAACCTGATACAGGGCTAAGATTCTTGGCTCCTTCCCTTAGGCCTTCTCCATGTGGTCCTTTCCTGTGGCCTAGGGCTACTACTCTTAGTGCTTCAGATTTCATGATTTGGGGAGTCATGATGCAGTGCTTCTACCTTTCCCTTTCAAATCCTCGAAACCTGAAAGCCTGATACCATCTGGATCTACGGTCCAGATCTTCAACTTGATCAACGACCCAGATTACATCCCGACATTCTACCTCTCAGAATTCTAGCGGGGAATTCACTCCTATTTCCTCGATGACCAAAACCCCAATGGCTTCTGGATCTTTTCCACGCGTTCTCCAAAATGGATGCCCCTGATTCTTTCAGGGAATCTCCTTTCGCGATTTTGGGGAATTCCTCTCCTCAAATTTCTTGGTGTCCAAATCCCCGATGGATTTCGGATCCTTGCCACGCATCCTCCCCAATGGATTCTCCTCGTTGATCTAGATCTGATAGTCTAGATCTGTCACAACCCAACGGTCACGATTTCCTTTCGACGATTCCTCCAAACGCCAACTATTCATCATGTGTCCCCTTAAATGAATGGCCCTAAATGCCTCGGGACTTAGTGGGTCCTTCCCCTTGATTATACAAGGGTTAAAATCTACAGATCAATGGCTCTTAACCTTTCCGCAGATCAATGACTCTGATTCAAACTGGGATTTCATGTTTCACAAATCCTTAAAACTTTGCCTGTTGACTCTTCTAATGTGTGAGTCAATGAAACACCAATCGCCCTCCACATGTCCTTTCCAGTCGTCAGTCGAGGTAACTCTTGATGGATCCTGGGTTCTACGGACTCGATTCCTTCACTACTTGCGAAGACGGAAGGGGTCAAGGTGTTAACACCTGCGCTTCTCTTCTAGATCCGTCGGCCCTGACAGACCTAGGATAGTCCCAAAAGGATCTCGTCTGTTCGTCTAGCAAATGAAAGGATCCTCCCTTTTCACTAATTGGACTCACTATCCTTTATGATCTTAGGCGATGAAATTCAATTTCTCGGGGCTTCAATCTACCATGACTCTAAAACGTTTGAGAGCTAACTCCTTCTTGCACCGGGTTTCCAGGACCGGATCACATGATCCTTCAGAGGGTTCTTGGGTAGTCATTCCTAGGCTGTTGACCCGAATTTAGCACCTTCCTAACTCACCAAGGTATGGATATGACGTTGGAGCACGGAAATATCATGGGTTTACCATAACGATAGCCATGCTAAGGAGATTTCTTCAACTCTGAAACATGATGAAATTCCCTGGGGAAAGTGCCCTCGAGGGATTAAAGCAGAATACCAAGAGAATTAGGTAGGTGGGACTATTCTCAATGGAACCGAATCATGCTTCTGACTTACTCATCTTATACAGAGACCAACTATGGCATAAGTATACACATGAATTTATTATTTACAATCTAATTATCATGAATTCATAGCATACATAAGCCATCTATAAGCATATAAACATGAGCATGTGTCCATGATAATCAATTCAAAATACAAGGCATAAAAACACTTATCAGAATCACTAGACGTGATGCGACTACTGAGAGGGGTGCTTGTTTCTACCCAACCATAGGCTCAGTCACTCTCAATGGATTTATCATTGGCCACCCCCGATATTAGGCCACGATGCTTTGAGACTCCATCTCTTACTTCCATCTCAACGAAAGTTAGGGACGAAGGTTACTCTCCTCCTCCCTATACAAAAATAGACAAGGATGGAGGTTACTCTCCTTCTCCTCCCTTAGTCTCCATTCCCATGATCAAAACTCAATTTCCCGTTGTTTTTCTCCTCTTTCAGACCTAAGAGGTTTTATTTCTCTCCTCTCTGCATTTCTCACCGGTTGCCCTTCTGTTCACCATTCTTCTCCTTCTTGCCTCCCTCGGCAAGGTTGTGTGTGGCTCGAATCCCCCCATCTGTGGTCAAGTCTGAAATCCATCCGATGGGAAGTCTACTCCATCCCTCATTAACTCTTGATGAATCCCTTCCCACCTACCAACATGACGGGAATTCATTTCTGGGTAGATGGTTGTTCTGATATGTGCAACATTAATTCCGGTACGGTACTGGTTCGGTGGAGGTTATCGCAACCATTATGGGTTCCCTCCACCACCTTTTTATTAGCAATCATGGCCTTTCTTCCGTAACATGTCCCCTCTCTTAGTATTTACACAACATGTTTCCATTATCCAACAAAATAATAGGATTTACATTCATCGACCTTTATACAAAGGTCCACCAAATTAAAAATTCACAATTTGAATTTGTCGTAATTCCTAGCCAATAAAGTTATATTTATAGACTGGGGGAAACAGGGTGTTACAATTCCCCCCCCCCTTAATGGAATCATCGTCCTCAATTTTCTATCTACCAATATGATATGTATGTACAGGAGTAAACAAAATTGGAAATGCCTACCTCATGGCATCTTCCATTTCCCAGGTAGCCTCATCTAGGCCAAAGTGTTTCCATTTCACCTTGACCTATGCAATGGTTTGGTTCCTGAGTGTTGTTTCCTTCATGTCTAGTATGCATTGGGGTTCTAGCAGGAATTCTCCCTCCGGTTCCACCTGGATCACAGACCAGTCAATTATATGATTAGAATCATGTACATATTTTTTTTAACAATGAAACATGGAAAACATTATGTGTTTTTACTATGGGAGGGAGTGCTAGCCTATAGGCTACATGTCCCACTCTATTTAGAACTTCAAAAGGTCCACAATACCGAGGTGCCAACTTGGCACAAGCCCCTATCCTCGGGGAACTCTTTTTGGGCCTAACTCTGAGATAGACGTAGTCTCCCATCTTGAATTCTCTGGGGGTTCTCTTTATGTTGATGTAACTTTTCTGTCTATTCTGTGCGATTTTCAGATTTTGTTTTATCTGAATCACTTTTTGTTCCATTTCTTTCAACATGGCAGGTCCAATTTTAATTTTGTTCACAGGATTACTCCAACTAATTGGAGTGTTGCACAACCTACCATAGAGGACCTTGAAAGGACTCATCTTCAGTTATTCTTGGTAGTCGTTGTTGTAGGCGAATTCAACCAGCGGCAGGTAATCTTCCCACTTTTTAGGTTGATGCATGACATGCATCCTTAGTATTTCTTCTAATATTTGGTTCACCCTTTCCATTTGTCCATTGATTTGAGGATGATAGGCTATGCTAAACAATAATTTGGTCTCCAAACCAGCCATCAAGGATTTCCAAAAGTTTGAAGTGAATTTTGTGTCTCTGTCAGACACGATTTCCTTAGGCATGTCATGTAGTCTGAATATCTCTTTCATGAATATGTTGTCAATATCTATTGCCTTGCAAGTCGATTTGACGGGACTAAAGTGAGCGAAATTTCTTAATTTTTCAACCACTACCATGATGGCATCATTCTATCTGGTCGATGTTGGTAATCCGGTGATGAAATCCATGGAGATGGTCTCCCATTTCCATTCCGAGATTTGTAGAGGTTGTAATAATTCTGTAGGGTGTCGATGTTCTGCCTTAACCTGCTGGCATTCTAGACATTTAGCTAAGTATTCAGCTATGTATTTCTTCAGTCCTGACCAATAGAATTGTTTCCTAGTGGTCGTGATCATCTTCTGGTACCATGGGTGACCAGTATATGGTCATTTATGTAGTTCATCCATTATGAACCTCTTCAAGTCATCACAATTTGGAATATACAATCTATTTATGTAAGTCAGCAACCCTTCCTCGAGCATTTGGTAGCCTTCATACTTCATCCCTGTAGGTTATTGCCTTAGGTATGAAGTCACAGTATTAAAGAATGCATATGTCTTCTGTGCATTTTTTATTCTCTCCCTGACATTCATTTTGTAGGTGCTTATTGTTACTAGATGAATCGTTTTTATACTTCTTATAAGGGCATCGGCCACCCTATTTTTCTTTCCTTTTATATATTTGATTTCAAAATCAAATTCACTTAGGAGAGCCATCCACCTCACTTGTCTGGCATTCAGTTTTGGTTGATCAAACATGTGCCTCAATTCACAATGATCTGTCATAAGCACAAATATTCTACCCAGGAGGTAGTGTCTCCACATTTTTAAAGCATGTACTATGGCAGCCAACTTTAGGTCATGGGTCACATAATTGATCTCATGCTCATTTAATTTCCGGGACTTATAGCATATTACACGTCCTCCTTGAATAAGGACTCCTATGAGTCCTTCCTTGCAGGCATCTGTACACACAAGGAAATCATCATTTGAGTCTGCAATCTTTAGCATAGGTGCATGGGTCAGGAGATATTTTAGTTCCTGAAATCTTCCTTCGCATTTTGACGTCCAAATGAATTTAACCCCCTTTTTCTGAAGGGTAGTGATTGGACAACCAATCTTGGAAAACCCTTTTATGAATCTTCTATAGTATCCTGCTAATATCATGAAGGACCTAATATCAGATACATCTTTTGGGGTAGGCCATTCCATAATGGATCTGATTTTTTCGGGGTCCACTGCCACCCCTTCCTTAGATATGACATGGCCTAAGTAGTGGAATTTCTTCTGAAAGTAATTTCACTTTCTAAACTTAGCATAGAGCCGATGCTCCCTTAGTACTTGAAGTACATGTCTAAGATATTCTTCGTGCTCCTCCCCGTTCTTGGAATAGATTAGGATATCATCAATGAAAACCAATACAAATTTGTCTAGAAATTTGTTGAGTACATTATTCATCAAGCACATAAAAGTGGCGGGGGCATTGTTTAACCCAAATGGCACCACCACAATTTCATAGTGACCATATCTCGTTCTGAAGGTTGGTTTGTGGATATCTTCATCCCTAATCCGGACTTGATGGTAGCTTGATCTTAGTTAAATCTTTGAGAAGATGGATGCACCTCCCAATTGATCGAACAAATCATCGATTCTTGGTAAGGCATACTTGTTCTTTATAGTTGCCTTATTGAGTTGTCTGTAATCTATGCACAGCCGGAGTGTGCCATATTTATTTTTTACAAACAGGACGGGTGCTCCCCACAGAGACACACTGGGTCAAATGTAGCCTTTATCCATCATATCCTTTAGTTGTATCTTAAGCTCAATGAGCTCTGGTGTGCTCATTCTGTGTGGCATTCTAGATGTTGGTACCACTCCCGATGTAATTTCTATTGAGAAGTCAATATCCATTCTCGAAGGTAGGCCTGGTACTTCTTCTGGGAATACGTCCTTGTATTCTCTTAATATGGGGTGGTCCTTGAGGTTTGGTGTGTCATCGTCGACAGAGTCCGACATCTGTATTGCATATAAGGAACACCATTTTCTACAATACTTATTCATTTGAAGGGTCGATATTTGTCTCACTGAGACAAGCTTCTGAATTCCTTGGAGTGCCATCTTTCTCCCATCTTCATTCACACGTTATAAATTTTTACGTTAACAGACCATTTTAGTTTTATGAGCAGCCAACTAGTCCATACCAATCAACAAGTCATAAGATCCCAAGGGAAGGATGTTAAGGTTCTCTTGGGTGGGCAATCCACCCACAAAGAATTGACAGGCTGGTATAGCCTCTGCCACCTTTCTTTTGGTCCCAGTGGTTAGTTGTACCAACCACGGTTTAACATGTCTGGTTGGTTTTAGTTTAAATTTATCGACAGTTTGAGGGGTTACGTAAATCAGATTAGAACCTAGGTCAATTAAAATAGAAATTGGATGGTTGGGGATCACACCTTCCAGCTCCACTACTGAATCTTGATGGTCGGCTTGATTATTGTCCAGGGATGCATAGATTTGTGGCATGCTCCTAGCCACATCATTAATGGTGGTAGCTTCTTGGATATTGTAGACCCCCTTATTGTTTTGTTGTTTGTGCGGGAAGTCCCTCAACCTATGATTTTCTCCACAATGCTAACATTTTAAGGGTTCCTTATTTAGGTTATCGGTCTTTGTTGGGACTGTCTGAAAAGGTTTATTTCCACTTTGAGAAGGGAAATTTTACTGATATACACTTCTAGCTAGAAGGCTCCCCCTAGAATATTTTCCATATTTCTTAAATCTTGAGGAGTTAAATCTTTTCTTCTAGAACCCCCGACTATTCTTTTTCTTCCAGTCCTCGTGGGGTCTTGTCATGTTCCCAATCTGTTCATAACAATACCTCGCCTTCCAGATAGCCTCTTCTAAGGTTCTTGGTTCATCAAACTCAATCATGTCCCGATAGGTCTAAGGTAACCCACTGATGAACTATTGCATTTTTCCTTTTTCATGTTTTATGTAGGGTACATACCTCAGTAATTCAAGGAATTTGTTGACAAATTCCTCTATGGTGAGTTGTCCCAACCGAAGTTCATAGAATTCTTTAGTTTTTCCATCCATGTATCTTTATGACAGATACTTCCTTATGAATTATTTCTCAAACTGTTTCCATGACAACTCCTTCTCATGGACTCCTTTCACATTCCTCAGGTCTTCCCACCATATGGAAGCCTTTCCATTCAAGTTGAATATGGTTATTCGAGCCTTCAAGTTTTCGGAGTAGTCATGGACTCTGAAATACTTCTTTAAGCCAAGAAGCCACACTTTCGCCTCTTCTCCCTTATTTATCTCTCCGTCGAAAGAGGGTGGTTTGGCTTTCTTGAACTCTTCAGGGCCACTAGTTTTGGAACGCTTATGTTTCTTTCCTTTCTTCTGAGAATGTGAGTTGACCCTGCTACTAGAAGACCATTCAGAGTTATTAGCTTCCTTTCCAGAGGACTCTCCCGATGAGCATCCCCTACCTCCAGGTTGGACCTTCTTCGCGGTACTTCTCCCAGTGGGGTCACTTATGGAGACATGCTTCCGGGTCTCAGGTGGACTCTGACCTCCCCTCTTGTGTTGTCGGTCCACATGAATGGTTATGGTTTCGTGTTGGAATTTCCTCTGTATGTCGGACAAGCTTTGTAGCAAGACTGTGTTAATTTCTGTTTGTTTCTCTTGTTCCTTTATCAGTCTCTCATTGTCAACCTTGAAACTCTGTAGCTCAGCCTTGAGACTTCTTACAGTTTCAGCCAGATCCAGAGGGGTTTCCACCACCCTCCTTTCATCAGATTCCTCATCTCTATTGTGGGAGCCATCCCCCACTTCATGGCACGTCATCATCCTTTAGTGTTGGTGTCTTCCTATGATTCAATGACTGTTCAAGTGTTGCCAAAAACACATATAGTTAGCTAACAGTCTATTATTCCATGAACAATACACAATTTAAAACTTCATAATGTACACACACAGTAGAAATTTTTGTTTCTTTCCTTTTAATATTTTTAAATCAATCCTCTTACGAAATAGGTACGATAGGGTGTCACTCCTTGGAACGTACCCATATAGGGTTATTTAAGAGACTCTTCCATGAGCCCAAGCAGGCCAAGTGTTGTAACAATGCTCTGATACCAATTTGTCACACACCCACTACGGCAAAAATAAAAATTTTTCCTTTTCTCGAGGGACAGAATCCCTGAATTCCTATAGGGGCCTAGCGCAGGCTATCTCTTCCCTTATCCTCGTCCATGTGATCATTGGCTATGACCACAAGCCTTACCAAAAAGGCGCTTCCAGCTTTCACGTTTCGGGATTTCTGTGTGCGAGTTCTCCAAGG
>JASDQU010739964.1:322718-334612 GCA_032191745.1 Picea mariana
GTTCCTTCAATCCCTGAAACCCAATACAGGGCTAAGATTATTGACTCCTTCCCTTAGGCCTTATCCATGTGGCCCTGTCTTATGGAATAGGGCTACTCCTCCGAGTGCTTTGGATTTCGTGATTCAAGGAGTCACGATGCAGTGCTTCCGCCTTTCCCTTTCACATCCCTGAAACCTGAAAGCCCAATACCATCTGGATCTATGATCCAGATCTTAGACTTGATCAATGACCCAGATTACATCTCGACATTCTACCTCTCGGGATTCTAGTAGGGTATTCACTCCTATTTCCCTGATGACCAAAACCCTGGTGGCTTCTGGATCTCTGTCACGCGTTCTCAAAAATTGACGCCCCGAATTCTTTCGGGGAATCTACTTTCGCAATTTTGGGGAATTCCTCTCCTCAAATTTTCTGGTGTCCACATCCCCGGGGGCTTCTACATCCCTGCCATGTGTCCTCCCTAATGGACGGTCTTCGTTGATCTAGATCTGACGGTCTAGATCTATCACAACCCAACTGTCGTGATTTCCTTTCGACGATTCCTCCAAACACCAACTTTTCACCATGTGTCCCCTTAAATAAATGGCCCTAAATGCCTCGAGACTTAACAGGTCCTCCCCCTTGCTTATACGAGGATTAAACTCTACAGATCAATGTCTCTAAACCTTTCCATAGATCAATGAATCTGATTCAAGCCAAGATTTTGTGTTTCGTGAATCCTTAGAGCTCCTCCCGTTGACTCTTCTGATGTGCAAGTCAGCGAAACTCCAATTGCCCTCCACATGTCCTTTCCAGTGGTCGGTCGAGGTAACTCTCGATTGATCTTGGGTTCTACGATCCCGATTCCTTCGCTATTTCTGAAGATGAAAGGGGTCGAGGTGTTAACGCCTACGTTTCTCTTCTAGATCCGTCGTCCCTGACAGACCTGGGATACTCCCGAAAGGATCTCATCCATTCATCTAGAAAATGAAAGGATCTTCCCTTCTCGCTAATTGGACTCGCTATCCTTTTTTATCTTAGGCAACAAAATTCAATTTCTCAAGGCTTCAATCTACCATGACTCTGAAACGTTCGGGAGATAACTCCTTCTTGCAATGGGTTTCCAGGCCCAGATCACATGATCCTTCAGAGGGTTCTTGGGTAGTCATTCCTAACCTGCTAACCTGAATGTAGCACCTTCCTAACTCACCGAGGTATGGCTATGATGTCGTTTTAGCGAAATCTCATGGGTTTACCATAACGGTAGCCATGTCGAGGAGCTTCCTCCAACTCTGAAACATGATGAAATTCCCTGGGGAAAGTGCCCTCGAGGAATTAAACCAGAATACCAAGAGAATTATGTAGGTGGGACAATTATCAGTGGAACCAATTCATGCTCCCGACTTACTCATCTTATACAGACACCAACTATGGCATAAGTATACACATGCATTTATTATTTACAATCTCATTATCAGGAATTCATAGCATACATAAGCCATCAATAAGCATATAAGCATGACCATGTGTCCATGATATTCAATTCAAAATACAAGGCATAAAAACACTTATCGAAACCACTGGACGTGATGCGATTACTGAGAGGGGTGCTCGTTTCCACCCAACCATAGGCTCAATCACTCTTAATGGATTTATCAGTGGCCACCCCCGAGCTTAGGCCATGATGCTTTGAGACTCCATCTCTTGCTTCTAACTCAATGGAAGTTAGGGACGAAGGTTACTCTCCTTCTCCTTATATAGGAATAGACGAGGATGAAGGTTACTCTCCTTCTCCTCCCTCAGTCTCCATTCTCGTGATCAGAACTCAATTTCCTATTTTTTTTCTCCTCTTTCGGACCCGAGAGGTTTTCTTGCTCTCCTCTCTGCATTTCTTGTTGGTTTCCCTTCCCTCCACCACACTTCTCCTTATTTCCTCCCTCGGCAAGGTTGTGTGTGGCTCAAATCCCCTCATCTTTGGTCAGGTCCGAAAGCCATCTGATGGGCAGTATGTTCCATCCCTCATTAACTTTTGAGGAGGCCCTTCCCACCTAACAACATGACGGAAATTCATTTATAGGCAGAGGGTTGTTCTGATATGAGCAACATTAATTTCGGTATGGTATTGGTTCGATGGAGGTTATCGCAACCATTGTGGGTTCCCTCCACCACCTTTTTATTAGAAATCGTGGCCTTTCTTCCATAACACGTCCCCTCTCTCAGAAGTCACACAACACGTTTCCATTATCCAACAAAATAATAGGATTTACATTCATCGACCTTTATACAAAGGTCCACCAAATTAAACATTCACAATTTAAGTTTGTCATAGTTCCTGGCCAATAAAGTTCTATTTACAGACTGGGGGAAACAGGGTGTTACAATTACCTCCACCTTAACAGAATCATCGTCCTCTATGTTCTATCTACAAATATGATATGTATGTACAGGAGTAAACAAAATCGAAAATGCTTTCCTCATGGCATCTTCCATTTCCCAGGTAGCCTCATCTGGTCCAAAGTGTTTCCATTGCACCTTGACTTGTGCAATGGTTCGATTCCCGAGTGTTGTTTCCTTCTTGTCTAGTATGCATTGGGGTTCTGGCATGAATTCTCCCTCTAGTTCCACCTAGATCACAGACCAGTCAATTATATGATTAGAATCATGTGCATATTTTTTTTAACAATGAAACATGGAAAACATTATGTGCTTTTACTATGGGAGGGAGTGCTAGCCTATAGGCTACAGGTCCCACTCTATTTAGAACTTCAAACAATCCAAAATACCGAGGTGCCAACTTGGCACAAGCCCCCATCCTCAGAGAACTTTTTCTGGGCCTAACTCTGAGATAGACGTGGTCTCCCGTCTTGAATTCTCTACGAGTTCTCTTTCTGTCGGCGTAACTTTTCTGTCTATTCTGTGCGATTTTCAGATTTTGTTTTATCTAAATCACTTGTTGTTCCATTTCTTTCAACATGTCGGGTCCAATTGTAATTATGTTCGCAGGTTACTCCAACTAATTGGAGTGTTTCATGGCCTACCATAGAGGACCTCGAAGGGAATCATCTTCAGTGATTCTTGGTAGCCGTTGTTGTAGGCGAATTCAACCAGTGGCAGGTAATCTTCCCACTTTTTAGGTTGATGCATTACATGCATCCTTAGCATGTCTTCTAATATTTGGTTCACCCTTTCCATCTGTCCATCGGTTTGAGGATGATAGGTTGTGCTAAACAATAATTTGGTCTCCAGACCAGCCAACAAGGATATCCAAAAGTTTGAAGTGAATTTTGTGTCTCTATCAGACAAGATTTCCTTAGGCATGTTGTGTAGTCTGAATATCTCTTTCATGAATATGTTGGCAATATCTATTGCCTTGCAAGTCAATTTGACGGGACTAAAGTGAGAATACTTTCTTAATTTTTCCACCACTACCATGATGGAATCATTCTTTCTGGCCGATGTTGGTAATCTGGTGATGAAATCCATAGATATGGTCTACCATTTCCATTCCAGGATTGGTAGAGGTTGTAATAATCATTTTGGGTGTCGGTGTTCTGCCTTAACCTGCTGGCATTCTGGACATTTAGCTAAGTACTTAGCTATGTCTTTCTTCAGTCCTGGCCAATAGAATTGTTTCCTGGTGGTCATGAACATCTTATGGTACCCTGGGTGACCAATATATGGTTTTTTATGTAGTTCATCCATTATGAACCTCTTCAAGTCATCACAATTTGGAATATACAATATGCTTATGTAAGTCAGCATCCTTTTCTTGAGCATTTGGTAGCCTTAATACTTCAGCCCTATAGTTTCTTTCCTTAAGTATGAATTCACGGTATTAAAGAATGCATCTGTCTTATGTGCATTTTTTATTATCTCCCTGACATCCATTTTGTAGGTGCTTATTGTTGCTAGATGAATTGTTTTTATACTTATGCTAAGGGAATCAGCCACCCTATTTTCCTTTCCTTTTATATGTTTGATTTCAAAATCAAATTCACTTAGGAGAGCGATCCACCTCCCTTTCCTGGCATTGAGTTTTGGTTGATGAAACAGGTGTATCAATCCACAATGATCTTTCATAAGAAAAAATTATCTACCCAGGAGGTAGTGTCTCCACATTTTTAAAGCATGTACTATGGCAGCCAACTCTAGGTCATGGGTCTCATAATTGATCTCATGCTCATTTAATTTCTGGGATGTATATCATATTACACGTCCTCCTTGCATAAGGACTCCTTTGAGAACTTCCTTGTAGGCATCTGTACACACAAGGAAATCATCATCCAGGTCTGCAATATTTAGTACAGGTGCATGGGTCAGGAGATATTTTAGTTCCTGAAATCTTCCTTCGCATTTTGACATCCAAATGAATTTAACCCCCTTTTTCTGAAGGGCAGTGATTGGATAACAAATCTTGGAAAACCCTTTTATGAATCTTTTATAGTATCTTGCAAAGCCCATGAAGGAGCTAATATCAGATACATCTTTCAGGGTAGGCCATTCCATAATGGATCTGATTTTGTTGGGGTCCATTTCCACCCCTTCCTTAGATATGAAATGTCCTAAGTAGTGGACTTGCTTCTGAAAGAAATCACACTTGCTAAACTTAGCGTAGAGCCGATGTTCCCTTAGTACTTGAAGTACGAGTCTAAGATGTTCTTCATGCTCTTCCCTGTTCTTTGAGTAGATTAGGATATCATTAATGAAAACCAATAAAAAATTGTCTAGAAATTTGTTGAGTACATTATTCATCAAGCACATAAAAGTGGCGGGGGCATTGGTTAACCCAAATGGCACCACCATAAATTCATAGTGACCATATCTTGTTCTGAAGGTTTTTTTGTGGATATCTTCATCCCTAATCCGGACTTGATGGTAGCCTGATATTAGGTCGATATTTGAGAAGATGGATGCACCTCCCAATTGGTCGATCAGATCATTGATTCTTGGTAAGGGGTACTTGTTCTTTATAGTTTCCTTATTGAGTTGTCTGTAATCTATGCACAGTCAAAGTGTTCCATCTTTCTTTTTCACAGACAGGACGGGTGCAGACACATTGGGTCGGATGTAGCCTTTATCCATCATATCCTTTAGCTGTAGATTGATCTCAATGAGCTCTGGCATGCTCACTCTATATGGCATTCTAGATGTTGGTACCACTCCCGGTGTAAGTTCTATTGAGAAGTCAATATCCCTTCTCGAAGGTAGGCCTGGTACTTCTTATGGGAATACATCCTTGTATTATCTTAATATGGGGTGGTCCTCAAGGTTTGGTGTGTCATCGTCGACGAAGTTTGACATCTATAATGCATATAAGGAGCACCCTTTTCTGCAATACTTCTTCATTTGAAGGGACGATATTTGTCTCACTGAGATAGGCTTCTTAATTCCTTGGAGGGCCATATTTCTCCCATCTTCATTCACACATTCTAAAGTTTTACGGTAACAGTCCATTTTAGTTTTATGAGCAGCCAACCAATCCATACCAATCAAAAAGTCATAAGATCCCAATGGAAGTATGTTAAGGTTCGCTTGGGTGGGCAATCCACCCACAAAGAATTGGCAGGCTAGTATAGCCTTTGGCACCTTTCTTTTGGTCCCAGTGGCTAGTTGTACCAACCATGGTTCAACATGTCTGGTTGGTTGCAATTTACACTTATTGGCAGTTTGAGGGGCTACGTAACTCAAATTAGAACCTGGGTCAATTAAAATAGAAATTGGATGGTTGATGATCATACGTTCCGGCTCCACTACTAAAGCTTGATGGTCAGCTTGATTATTGTCCAAGGCTACATAGATTCGTGGCATGCTCCTAACCACATCATTGATGGTGGTAGATTCTTGTATATTGTAGACCCCTTTACTGTCTTGTTGTCTGTGTGGGCAGTTGCTCAACCTATGATTTTCTCCACAACCCCAGCATTTTAAGGGTTCCTTCTTTAGGTTATCAGTCTTTGTTGGGACTGTCTGAAAAGGTTTATTTCCACTTTGAGAAGGGAAATTTTTATGATATACACTTCTAGCTGGAAGGCTCCCCCTAGAATCTTTTCCATAGTTCTTAAATATTGAGGAGTTAAACCTTTTCTTCTGGAACCCTGAACTATTCTTTTTCTTCCAGTCCTTATGGGGTCTTGTCCTGTTCCCAATCTGTTCATAAAAATACCTCGCCTTCCGGATAGCCTCTTCTAAGGTCCTTGGTTCTTCAAAATCAATCCTGTCTCGGTAGGTCTGAGGTAACCCACTGATGAACCGATGCATTTTCCCTTTTTCATATTTTATGTAGGGTACATACCTCAGTAGTTCAAGTAATTTATTGACAAATTCCTCTATGGTGAGTTGTCCCAGCCGAAGTTCATAGAATTCTTTAGTTTTTCTATCCATGTATATTTCTGAAAGATATTGCCTTTTGAAATATTTCTCGAACTGTTTCCATGACAATTACTTCTCATGGACTCCTTTCACATTCCTCGGGTCTTCCCACCATATGGAATCCTTTCCATTCAGGTTGAAGATGGCTATTCGAGCCTTCAAGTTTTCGGAGTAGTCATGGACTCTGAAATACTTCTTTAAGCCAAGCAGCCACACTTCCACCTCTTCTCCCTTCTTTATCTCTCCATCAAAAGAGGGTGGTTTGGATTTCTTGAACTCTTCAGGGCCACTGGTTTTGGAATGCTTCTGTTTCTTTCCTTTCTTCTGAGAATGCGAGCTAGCCCTGCTACTAGAAGACCCTTCGGAGTTACCAGCTTCCTTTCCAGAGCACTCTCCCGATGAGTGTCCCATGCCTCCAGGTTGGACCTTCTTCATGGTACTTCTCCCAGTGGGGTCACTTATGGAGACATTATTTTCGGTCTCAGGTGGACTCTGACCTCCCCTCTTGTGTCGTCGGTCCGCATGACTGGTTGCGGGTTCGTGTTGCAGTTGCCTCTGTATGTCGGAAAAATATTTGTAGCAAGACTGTGTTAATTTTTGTTTTTTCTCTTGTTCATTTATCAGTCTCTCATTTTCAACCTTGAAACTCTGTAGCTCGACCCTCAGACTTCTTACAGTTTCAATCATATCCGAAGGGGTTTCCACCGCCCTCCTTTCATCAGATTCCCCATCTCTATTATGGGAGCCATCCCCCACTTCATGGCACGTCATCATCCTTTAGTGTTGTTGTCTTCCTGTGATTCACTGACTGTTCAAGTGTTGCCAAAAACGCATATAGTTAGCTAACAATTTATTATTACATGAACAATACACGGTTTAAAACTTCATAATGTACACACACAGTAGAAAGTTTTGTTTCTTGCCTTATTAATATTTTAAAATCAATCCTCTTAAGAAAGAGTTATGATAGGGTGTCACTCCTTGGAACGTATCCATATAGGGCTATTTAAGAGACTCTTCCATGAGCCCAAGAAGGACAAGTGTTGTAACCATGCTCTAATACCAATTTGTCACACACCCACTATGGAAACAATAAAAATTTCTCCTTTTCTTGAGGGACAGAATCCCTAAATTCCTACAAGGGCCTAGCGTAGGCTATCTCTTCCCTTATCCTCCTCCATGTGATCATTGGCTATGACCACAGGCCTTACCAAAAAGGCGCTTCCAGCTTCCACGTTTTAGGATTTCTGTGTGCAAGCTCTCCCTGGCTCCCTATCCTTTGAAATGTCGAAACCCGAAATCAGGTTAACGAGCCCTTTGGATCCCCTTTTTCCTACTCCATGTGACCACCTTCGTGACCACATGCTAACAACAAATGGCGCTACTGGAACTTGGCTTTATGGATTCCTGTTGCAAGGAATGTTTGTTCCTTCAATCCTTGAAACCCGATACAGGGCTAATATTCTTGGCTCCTTCCCTTAGGACTTCTCCATGTGGCTCTATCATGTGGCCTAGGGATACTCCTCCAAGTGCTTCAGATTTCACAATTCAGGGAGTCACGATGCAGTGCTTCCGACTTTCCCTTTCAAATCCCTAAAACCCGAAAGCCCAATACCATCCAGATCTATGGTCCAGATCTTCAACTTGATCAACGGCCCTGATTACATCCCGACATTCTGCCTCTCGGGATTCTGGCGGGGTCTTCACTCCTATTTCCCCAATGACCAAAACCCCTGTGGCTTATGGATCTCTGCCATGTGTTCTCCAAAATGGACGCCCCTGATTCTTTCGGGGAATCTCCTTTCGCGATTTTGGGGAATTCCTCTCTTCAAATTTATCGGTGTCCAAATCCCTGGTGGCTTTCGGATCCCTGCCACGCGTCCTCCCCAATGGGTGGTCCTCATTGATCTAGATCTGACGATCCATATCTGTCACGACCCAACGATCGTGGTTTCCTTTCGGCGATTCCTCCAAACGTCGACTATTCACCATGTGTCCCTTAAATTAGTGGCCCTAAATGCCTCAGGACTTAATGATTCCTCTCCCTTGCTTATACAAGGGTTAAACTCTACAGATCAACGACGCTGAACCTTTCCACATATCAACGATTCTGATTCAAACCAGAATTTCGCGTTTCGCAAATCCTTATAACTCCGCTTATTGACTCTTATGATGTGCAAGTTAGAGAAATTCCAATCACCCTCCACATGTCCTTTCCAATCGTCGGTCGAGGTAACTCCTGATGGATTCTGGGTTCTACAGTCCCGATTCCTTCGCTACTTGCGAAGACGGAAGGGGTCGAGGCATTAACGCTTGCGCTTCTCTTCTAGATTCGTCGGCCCTGACAGACCTGGGATACTCCCGAAAGGATCTCGTTCTTTCGTCTAGCAAACGAAAGGATCCACCCTTTTCCCTAATTGGACTCGCTAACCTTTCTGATCTTAGGCGACGAAATTCAATTTCTCGGAGCTTCAATCTACCATGACTCTGAAACGTTTGGGAGCTAACTCCTTCTTGCATTGAGTTTCCAGGCCCGGATCACATGATCCTTCAGAGGGTTCTTGGGTAGTCATTCCTAGGTTGTTGACCCGAATTTAGCACCTTCCTAACTCACTGAGGTTTGGATATGATGTTGGGGCAGGGAAATCTCATGGGTTTACCGTAACGGTAGCCATGCCGAGGAGCTTGCTCCAACTCTAAAACATGATGAAATTCCCTGGGGAAAGTGCCCTCAAGGATTAAACCAGAATACCAAGAAAATTAGGTAGCTGGGAAGATTATCAGTGGAACCGAATCATGCTCCCGACTTACTCATCTTATACAAATACCAACTATGGCATAAGTATACACATGCATTTATTATTTACAATCTAATTATCAGGAATTCATAGCATACATAATCCATCTATAAGCATATAAACATGAGCATGTGTCCATGATATTCAATTCAAAATACAAGGCATAAAAACACTTATCAGAACCACTGGACATGATGCGACTGCTGAGAAGGATGCTCATTTCCACCCAACCATAGAAGAAGACGAAGGTTACTCTCCTTCTCCTCCCTCAGTCTCCATTCCCATGATCAGAACTCAATTTCCCGTTGTTTTTCTCCTCTTTCAGACCCGAGAGGTTTTCTTTCTCTCCGCTCTACATTTCTTGTCGGTTGCCCTTCTGTCCACCACGCTTCTCCTTCTTGCCTCCCTCGGCAAGTTTGTGTGTGGCTCGAATCCCCCCATCTATGGTCAAGTCCGAAATCCATCCGATGGGCAGTCTGCTCCATCCCTCATTAACTCTTGAGGAGGCCCTTCCCACCTACCATCCTGACAAGAATTCATTTCTGGGCAGAGGGTTGTTCTAATACGAGAAACATTAATTCGGGTATGGTACTGGTTCAGTGAGGTTGTCACAACCATTCTGGTTATCACAAGATTTACATTCAACGACCTTTATACAAAGATCCACCAAATTAAACATTCACAATTTGAGTTTGTCGTAGTTCCTGGCCAATAAAGTTATATTTACATACTGGGGGAAACAGGGTGTTACAAGAAGGGAGAGACCTATAGCCAACATAGCTATGGAGGATGAAATGAGATAGCTTCATTGAAGTTTATATGCCATGGAAGAAGCACAAAGGAGAGCGCCAAATGTTGGATATGTTAGTGATGCTAAGGAAGAAAATCTAGAAGAAGAGGAAGCTCGAGTAGAAGGAGTAGCAAAGGAACGATTGTTGAGAGTTGTTGTCAAGATGGGAACTAGGGTGAAGATAGAAGTTCCAATGTATGAAGTTAATCTGGACATGGAATAATTTCTTGACTAGATATTTTCTAGAAATGTGTCAGTCTATATTTTTAAAATAAAAGTTGACATGTTTAATACATTAAAACAATTTAGAGTTATGGTAGAAAAAGAGAACTAGTAGGACAATCAAATGTTTAAGAACAAATAATGGAGGAGATTTTACTTCTTTAGAGGTTGAAAAATGTTGCAAAGAATTTGGGATCATAATACATAAAACCATGGTATATAATCCCTAACAAAATGGCGTTGTAGAATTCATGAACAAGACTCTTCTAGAAATAGCAAGGAGCATACTCAGTAATGCCAATTTACATCAAGAATTATGGGAAAAAGTAGTCTCTTATACTTTCTATTCTATAAATTGATCACCGTCATTTATAATAGATTGTAAAATACCTGAAGAGGTATGGATGGGTCATCCATATAATTATTCAAATTTAAAAAAAAAATGGTTGTGAAGCTTATGCTCTTACTCCTAAGAATCAACGTTCTAATTTAGACCATAGATCAAAGAAATATATCTTTGTTGGTTATGATGATGTAGAAAATGGATACATATTGTGGTATCCTACTTCCCACAAAATCATCATTAGCATAGATGTAATATTAAATGAATCTCCTCTCATTAAATCAAACAATGTAGTAGTTGATGTGAAACGGGAATAAGTACCATTAAATCAACAAATTCAGTTGGAGACCAAACAATCTATAGACATAAGGAAGCAATAATATTTGGATGATAAATAAATCGCGGATGAAAAATATATTCAATAGAATGTGGGAATTCCACAACCAACACCGAGAAGATCTACACGAGAGATATATCCCCCTAAGAGGTATACCGATTTTGTTTCATCCATTGTTTTGATTGCTAACAATGGGAACCTTCTTGTTATCAGGAAGCAATTAATGATATTGATAATGTGATACCCCACAAATAAAGTACTTAGCATGTTAATAAATTTCCTTAAGTGGAAAAATTCAAAATTAGGATTTGTAGGAAAAAGTAATTGTTATTAATTTAATTATTGTGCAAGATAGTGGCTTGTCAAGTGTCCTTAATTACTGGACATATTTAAGAGACGAGATTTTTATTTAATTAATAAAAGGGGATAGAAGGAACAACCAAGTTAAAATAGATGATTATGAATCCATGAGTGGGGAACAAGATGAAGCCAGCCCTGGGCATGAAAGGACATGTGTCAGAGGTCAATTTTGATGATCGACACACCCTGAAAATCAAGGACCCTGAAAATAAGGGATTTCCAAAGATGCAAAAATTCCCAAGGAGGGAAAAGAGCTTGGAAAATGACTAAGACCTAGGAAAACTAGACATATAAACATGTGTTAGGAGGCAGGATGCTTCTTAGACAAGAAAACTCAAGAGTTGTTGTGTGAGTACTGAGGTGTTAGCCAACTGCAGAAATACAAAAGGCTTGTTGGATAGGAAGGTTTCTCTTTTCCCCCTTATGGATTCATGATCAGGCTTGGGGGTGACTCGATCAAGTAAATTTGGTTGATCCTTTCTACGGTTGGGTGGAACTTTGTTGTTTCTTTTGTTTTCCTAGGTTCCATTTACATACATTTACTTTTCATGTTATTATTTCATTGGAAATATTTGGATGTGCAATTGCTACTGTATATTAGGAATGTTAAATAAAAATCAGAATTTATAATTATATGGAAATTATCACATTGTTTTTGATTAGCTAAGAAAGTCACACTAAATTCAAAATGGAAA
>JASDQU010739964.1:335333-357281 GCA_032191745.1 Picea mariana
TCACATACAAGAGGCCCATCATTAATTTTTAGATCCATAAAAATTTCAATTAACAAATAGAATAAACACGCATTTGAAACGAGTAGCAATAATCTACTAAATATTAAATGTTGAAAGATAACCCTCATTAAAAATTTATAGCGCAGACAGAAGATTAATGGATAAGAAATTTATTCCATGTAAAATTTTGAAAGGAGAAATCGTTAAATATTTTAAGGTGAGACGATGTTGTGCATCGTTCTCGTACACGTGAATTTCGATGGAATAATTTTCCACAGACCTACGAATAAAGAGTAGATACGAAAGGATACACATATATATTGTTATATGTCTCTTGGTGCAATTCAATAAAATATTCACCAAGTATTGAATCATGTATATATTTATATAACGAGATATTAGTTATGTGTTCCTATTAAAATAAATTAAAGGGAGTCCAAAGTACAAAAAGGATTGAAGTAATAAAACTGATCAAGCTTACGAAAGACATTGGAGAAATTAATCGAAGGGATTTCTTGTTTAAATATTATTTACCTAGGATCAAAACATGGGTTGGAAAGACGGAGCACAAATAAATTTTAAATTATATATATTTTGCAGGAAACGCTTGCAGAGAAGCGACCCTTATATAAGAACGTTGATAATAATAATAATACAACTATGTATAGGCTATGGTAAAATGGTTAAAGGGTAATGAGATGGTGGAGTCATGACATGACCTTCTCAGTCGACTTATATCAGTAGGGAACCCTAAATATTTAAACGAAATTCAAAAACAAATATATTTGATAACCGGAGTAAGCTTAAGAAAAAAATTCATGGTGAATAAAAATGTGAACACAACCAGGATAAACGAAAACCCATATTAAAAATGTGAACACAACTAGGATGAACGACAACCTAGAAATGGTAAGTCCAACATTCCCAATTTAAGCATGAGGGTTAAAGAAGCTTTTATGGACTGGAGTGATACTCGAGATAACATGGTCTTAAGCTTGATAAGTTAATAATATCATTCCCTAACATTTCGGCAATAAATACATTTATGATATGGGTATATCTATTGTATACATGCACCAAGAGATGAATGGATAATTTAAATAGTGGGGTGGTAAACAATCAGTATTTCTTACAGTTAACAAGAGACCAAGTCTCGGATTCCTTAAATAATCCATTACAATGTCATTCGATTTCCTCAAAGGTTATAATGGAGTTGTTATCCTTACCTTGTGTAAATACCAGAATGGGGGAACCATAACCAGGAGTAAGCAAGGCCTCCATACTTAAAACTTCATCATGAATGTGGGTAGAAACAATTCATAAACAACCAAATAACCCTCGAATGCATAACCAGAGGAGAGAACAATGCATCATAGAACTCTGAGAGAGGAAAGAGTGAGTACAAGATGCAAATAATGGATGAGTAGGTGATGGGTCCTCTTAGACCATGAATGATTTTAGCAACCTTGTCTTAGAGAGGATAAACCCGAGGAGGGTCGAGGCCTCTACCCAACCTAGAGATAAAGGAATGTTGAAATTGTCACATTAGGATCAAAACTTCTCCAAAACCCAGTGCTTTGACGTATTGTGATAGGTTTAATGGCATAGAGTACCCGACAGGTGGTCTAGGATGTGTGCCAATCAAGAAAGGGCATTAGCACGTTATGATTGGTAAGTTAGAGGAATGGGAAAATGACTCTTAACACTAAAATCTTGGTAGTAGTGTGTACGTCGTTATATGATCTTTAATGTGTAACTAGTGCATTCAAGTCTATGGAGGAGATTGTGCATTATGGGTTTGGATCTTTGATTTACTTTTAAACTTTAGGCCTCGGGGTATGGTAATACCTTGGGTGTTAAACAATCTAAGTATTGATAATTTACAATATGTTTAAACCATATGCCTTAAGATATGATAACACGTTGTTTGTCGAACAATATTAGTATAATATCGTATATTACATGTATGTAATATCCTTATACTTGAGTTAAAATTTTGACTGGTAATCTCGCAAAAGAGGAAATAACTATGGGTTAAAGTTTTAAATATAAGCATCTTACAATTGACAACTTTAGGAAAAATTTGTAAGGATATAGACACATAATAATTGTAATAAAAATGTTAAGGAAGTATGTTAATACAAGCTCATAGTGTTAGATAAAATTGTTCCTCTCAATTTTTAATAATTATCCCAAGAAGGGAATTATTCGAATTGTCGTAGGAATTAACTATTTCCTTGAAACACCATTTTTTTTTTTTTTGTGGTAGAATAGATGGTATATTACATATGGTATCAGAGCCAAGTTGAAAACACTAGACCTTATGGGGATGAACAAAATTCTAAAACAAAATTATGTATTCTTAATTTCTAACCAAGATGAATATTTTATTGTTAAAGTGAAAGGATAATATTCAACCTTACAATATTTTGACATAGAACGAAGAAGAAATTAACCCTGGAGGAAATGTCAATCAACAAAACCTTGAACAAAAAAGTGAGAGCAGTTCAGCCTCGCAAGTGTTGGAAACTATGAGAAGTCTCATAGTGGAACTTAAGAATTTTAAGGATGAAAATGAAAAGACTAAGAAAACATAGGAATAAAACCAAGAGTTGAATGAAATATTACTGTGGAATATGGTTGAGAGGAGTAAGTCAAAGAAAACATAGGTAAACAAAGAGACTAGCAAACAGTCATCTGAAAAATCCAGCAGAGAATCTAAGTCAGACAATAGATCCTCAAGCAATACTCAACCAAGATAAGAATAAAAAACACCATGTACTAAGAAAAGGAAGCAAGTAGATCACCTGGAAGGTGAATTCAAAAAGATAAAACCCTCCACCTTTGATGGAGAGTCAAAAACAGGTGAAGAAGTTGAAGCTTGGTTACCAGACATTAAAAAGTAATTTCAGATTTATAATTATTCTAGTAATATGAAGGTCAGAATGACAATTTATAATATGAAAGGTAATTCTAGTATCTGGTGGCAAGATCTGAAACTAGAAAAGGGGTTGAAAGAGAAAAGAATGGAATGGTCAAAATTCAAGAAGTGTTTCAAGAAACAGTACCTATCAGAAATTTATTATGAAATAAATACCAAGAAATGTTATGAATTGAGACTAGGACAAATGTCAATGGACGATCTAATTAATAAGTTCCTAGATATGCTAATATTTGTACCTTATATTAAAGAGGATAAAGTGAAAATTCGGAGATTCTTAAGTTGTCTACCATAGTCCTATAAAGACAGAATTGAATTTGACAATCCTAAATCACTGAATGAAGTATTTAGAAAAGATAGAATGTGTTATGAATAGTATAAATTGAGATCTGAAACTCCTAAAGTGTGGAAGGATAGAAAACAGGATAAACTGAATCAATGTAAGAAATGATTTAAACCATCTCTTATCAGAATATGACCAAAGGATTTCAAAGAAATGATTATTCATATAGTAAAAAGCAAACTCAAGGATGGTACAACCAGTTAATTTGGATTTTAAGAAGACAACAGACAGTCCAGAGAACCATTAAAATGTTGGGAGTGTGGAGAACCACACTTGTGAAGAAACTTTCCATGCTTAAATCCAGAAAATGGAACTACAATTCACAATCTACATGAATCCACCACAGTAGGAGATATTGGGAAGAGCATGCACATAATAATTTTTTCTCTAGAAGGGAGACAAGCAGATCATCAGTCTATTGTAGTAGAAATTGAATGCAAGCTTAAAAGTAAACCAATCTCTATAATAATGTATCCACGATCAAGTTTGAGTTACATAACCCCAACATTAGTGGAGAAATGTAAACTGGAAAAAGTAAAACATCCTAAGTCTTGGCTAGTACAATTAGCTATTGGCACAAAAATGAAAGTATCATAATATGTCTCTATGTGTGATATAGAAATAAATGATCAAAATACTCTAGTTAACTTAAATGTGTTACCCTTAGTATCTTATGACATTCTCATTGGTATGGATTGGTTGGAATCACACAAAGTTCTACTAAATTGTTATGAAAAGTCATTGGTTTATCAAGACAAAAATGGGGTAAAACGAATAGTTCAAGGACTAAGGAAACCGATATCGGAAAGACAATTATCAACCATGCAGCTTAATAAATACATAAGAAAGGGGTGTCAACTATATGCAGTGCAGGTAATGGATATATTAAATTAAGATGACAAACCAAAATTAGAAGAATATGTGGTTTTACGAGATTTTAAATATGTCTTTGCTGATGAGATCCCAGAATTACCTCCAAGAAGAGAGATATACTTTTCTATTGACTTAGTACCCATATCTTCCACTGTGTCAAAATCACCGTACAAAATGAGCATTCCTGAGTTAACAGAGCTGAAAATATAGATACAAGAATTACTAGACAATTGATATATCAGACCCAATGTATCACCATGGGGAGCACCATTTTTATTTATTAAGAAAAATGATGGAACGTTTCGACTATGTATTGATTATCGACAACTAAATAAAATGACCATTAAAAATAAGTATCCTCTACCGAGGATTAATGATTTATTTGACCAGGTGGGAGGAGAAAAATATTTCTAAGATTGATCTAAGATCTGGTTATCACCAAATCAAAATTAAGGATGAGGATATTAATTAAAAAACTTTTTGAACATGATATGGACATTATGAATTTGTGGTAATTCCTTTTGGACTCACAAACGCACCAACAAATTTCATGTACCTAATGAATAGTATATTTAGTTAGTATCTAGATAAGTTTGATTTGATTTTTATTGATGACATTTTGATTTATTCAAAGATGGAAGAAGAACATGAAGAGCACCTAAAAATAGTACTACAAACATTACGAGAACATCAACTCTATGCTAAATTCAACAAGTGTGACTTCTATCAGAAAACGATACAGTACTTAGGACACATTATTTTTGAGGATGGGATATCAATGGATCTAGGAAATATTAAAGCAATTGTAGAATGGAAGAGACCCAAGAACATATAATAAATACGATCATTTATGGGAATAACATGTTACTACAAAAGGTTCATTGAGAATCTTTCCAAAATTTATTTTTCTATTACATCCTTACAGAAAAAGGGAGTAAAGTTTGTATGGTCGCAAAAATGTCAAGAAAGTTTTAATCAGTTAAAGGAATGGTTAACTACCACACCAATCCTTAAGGTTTCCAACCCTTATAAATATTTTAGTGTTTGTATCGATGCCAACAAGGAAGGGTTAGGCATAATTTTATCACAAGAAGGGAACATGATTGTGTATGAATCAAGAAAATTAAAGGATCATGAACACAACTATGTGACACATGACTGAGAATTATATTATGTGATTCATGCATTAAAAATATGATGTCATTATTTAATAGGAATGAAATTTATGATTCTAACTAATAATAGTGGAATAAAATACTTTTTAAATCAACAGGGATTAAATGCATGACAGGCAATATGGATGACATTTTTAAGCGAATTTGACTTTGAAATCAAACATATTAAGGACAAGGAAAATAAAGTTGTAGATGCACTTAGTAGGAGGATGACTGGAATTTATGAAATAATTGTGAGTAAATATGATAATGATCTCAGAGACAAAATCAGATTTGTAGGTACAACAGACAAGGAATACGTAAAAATAAAGGAAAAAATGATGGCAAGTGAAGAGGAAATAAACAGGATAGATTTCAGAATCAACCAAGAGGGAATTCTAAAATTTAAGAACATAATTTACATACCAAATTCGATGGATTTAAAATTGTTAATCTTTAATGAAATCCATGAAAATCCTTATTCAAGCCATCCTGGATATCATAAAATGATTTCAGCACTAAGAAAATAGTTTTATTGGCCTAATATGAAAACTGATACAACTGACTACTTGGAAAAAGGTTTAGAATGTCAACAAGTAAAGGTGGAACATCAACATCCAACAAGTTTATTGCAACCTTCCCCTATACCAGAACGGAAATGGGAAGTGATATCAATGGATTTTATCACGGGTTTGCTAAAAACTCAAAAACAACATGACTCAATTATGGTAGTAGTGGATAAGTTAAGTAAATATGCACATCTTATACCTATAAAATCTACTTACAAAGTTGTCCATATTGCATAAATTTTTATGAAAGACATTTTTATATTACATGGAGTACCAAAGAAAGTAATTTCTGACAGGGATGTTAAGTTTACTTCAAGTTTCTGGAAAGCATTGTTTACAGGTCTTGAAACACGGTTGAACTTTAGTACCATCTACCATCTGAAGAAAGATGGACAAACCAAACGTACTAACCAGATTATTGAAGACATGCTCTAAATGAATGTAATGGATAAACTGACAAAATGGGAAGACTACTTAACTTTAGTATAATTTTCCTACAATAACGACGATTAATCCTCAGCCAAAATGAGTCCATTTGAAATCCTTTATGGCATGAAATGTATGAATTTTATTAGTTGGGATGATCCAGTAGATAGGATCATGGTTGGACCAGATATTTTACAGGAAATGGAATCAACGGTTAAAAAGGCTCAACAAAATTTAAAGGTGGTGCAAGACCGAAAAAGAGTTGTTTAGATCATAACTGAATACATAAGAATTTAATATTGGAGATCGTGTTTATATTCAGGTTAAGGCAAGAAAGAGTTCACTAAAACTTGGAATATGCACAAAATTAGCACTGAGGTTTTGTGGACCTTTTGAAGTGCTTGCACGCATTGGCCCAAGAGCATATCAGCTAGCACTACCGAAAAAATTTAAAAGTTCAGAATGTTTATAATATTTCATTGTTAAAGAAATATGTTCATGACCCTACTCATGTAATTGATTGGAACTTGTTATAGGTGGTATTGGAACTTAGGTATGCATCACTTCCCTACCCCTTCATTCACCTATAACATCTTCTTAAAATCCTTATTTTTGTTTTTTGTTTGCTAACTTATTCTCCATGTTTTAATGACTCAGCTTCAATGGCCCCTACCCATATTCACTTATTTTGCACCATATTTTTCTTTCTTGAAAGGTGATTACATGGTTTGGTTTGAGTTTGAAACATATTTCATCTTGGTTTACCACTAATTGAGCATGCAGCAGGTCAACCAAGTCTTTTGTATGCACAGGAAACATCCAAAAGAAAAAAATGCAACAATTTGGAGCAGTGGAATTCGGGCTTAGATTGTGAGCAAACAGACGGGTAGAATTTTCGACGGTGGAGATCCAACAATAAATTAAGATCAATGGATATTATTCATTCATGGTTTCAAAACCCCAGAAGGTTTAACCACAAATAAATCTGAAGTTTTACTCCGCGACTTCGGCGTTCGGGCATCCGAGCTTGTCATTGTTTCAATCCTAAAAATCTCCCCGGAGCCCCGAACTACCATGTGACTCCGAGAGATCATCCTCCGGGAGATATTCAAAATCTATAGTGAAAATATCTTGAACGCCGAAGAGCCAGAGTCTTGAAGTCCTAGAATATTTAATGATAAATATATCTTAATCTCGGGTTAATTAGCAATAAGTGTTGGTTAATGATTTCGTAAGTTCGGTCATTCGGGAGATATGTATACTCTGCATTCAAAATTTCCTGAATGTTGAATTTCCAAAGTGGATTATCCTCATTAATTGCATGTTTTAAAGTTTTTAAATGGTACCAAACGAACAGAATGTCATTCTAGTGTATGACATCATATTGCATGCATGGCAGTAGCTCGGATTCAAAGGAGCAGTTCATGGGTATGACGTGAGGACGGGGAGAAGAAAAAAACCAATAGAACACAACCAGTCCATCACATAGCAAGACAAGAAGGAAAGTTTAGTTATGGTCAAGACATAAAATCTCGATTATAGTCAATAGGTACAGAATTGAAGCTTCAGATCCGGACCCTTCAACACCATAATCGGGAATTGGAGAAATTGTACTCCATGTTGCAGAAGAAATATAAAAAACTCCAGAAGAAGAACTAGGATACTTGTTGCTTTCTAAAGGAGATAACTTGAAGAAGTTTCCAACACACTCAGTTATCTCCCAGTGGCCTCTAACAACGCACATGTACACATGTACTCGAATTAGAATCAATTTCTATCAATCCTATTTATTTCTGTCAAAGATTTAGTTTGATTCAACATATGCATCAGTTTGGTTTATGATTAGAAGTAGTTTTAGTTATTTAAGTTCAAGACTCTTTTAGATTAAGGAATCATAAGTGGTCATTTGTGTGTGATATGAACCAATTCATTTTTATTAAATGAAGCTCGAATTATACCAAAATATACTCCAACAATGTTTTTAGCTAAGTTAATAAGTTGTTTTATCACTGCTAGTGTAGAGTTAAGCCTCAGTCCTAGATGGATGAGAGCCTCTGCAAATTTGATAAATATGCAGTTTTTGTATGTTTTGAGGGTTCGGTTTTTGGGAAAAGAAGATCAATACATCAGCTGGTTGAACCTGTTCTATGCATGGATTAAAGATCTCTACCTGGTGAATGTACCTTTGATGACAGTGTTTTTGTCCAAATCTTCATGTGTTTTTATCTTATCTTGAATGCAGTTTTTGATCTATGCGAAGTACATATCATTTCCTTCAACTATCGTATAACCTATATTAACTAATATGCAACCTGTAAAACAACTAATGCTTTGGTGAAGATTTGTTTTTATTGCAACCTGTGGGAGCAATTGTGTTTTTGATACATGTTTGATGTCTTGAAATGATATTTTAAGTATTAAACTTCTTGCAACAAATTATTCATTGAGTGGTTTGTTGTTTCCCTTTGTTTTTACCTCTTTTATTTCACGTTTTTGTCATTTGTGTGCCACCATCCAAAGGAGGACCCTCATCCATATCAATTTTCTAACCCCACCATACTCTTGTCTTGGTAAAACCAACCCTCTAATTGACCAACAAAATAAAAAACCAATCATTCTAAACTTGCGGTGGCCTAGCTCTACCCTTTAGCAGTCAGGTGCATAATTTAGGACCAACATCTTTTGGCGTCATTGTTGGGGAACAAAGTAACAAAATATATTTCCCTGGGAGAATGACAACGATAACATCTAATATTTGATGGTGAACAAATACCAGACACATTCAGACTGCAGATCATTCACCTAATGACTACATTGTTAAAGAATCCAGTGGCGACTCCACAATTTCAAGAAGTCAGATTTTCATATGGAAATAATAATAGCCCAAAGGTATGCATTTTGTGTGTAATATCCCCAAGGACGAGCCATGTTGTAATCATGTTTTGTAGGCTGGTGAGCTGAGTATTGATAAGTTGGTAAGGCTTATGAGTTTATTAGGTTGGAGAGCCTAAGTGTTAAGGCTAGGAGCATGTTTTTGTATATGTAATTATGCAGAATGTTAATAAAAATATGAACACCATTGCGTGCAGACCGACCATGATGAATGAGTGATGGGGGAATAAGCTTCCACAAAGTGGGTAAGGGAATGGGGGCTGAAAGGTGGAAAGAAAGGCTAAGTGTTGGGCCTAGGGGCTAATCTAGGGGGCTTACCTCTAGAAAGGGATAATAATTTATTATTATTATTTCTTTAAAACTAAGGTGGACAATTTAGAGTGTTGTCCTAAGTTCCTGGAGAGGAACGCATGCAGCTTCATGGATGACACGTGTCAGCCCAGGAACATGTAGTTAAAATCTATAGAAGTCAGTCGTGGAGGGGGTTCGCAACTCATTATGTCATCCTCCGCCTGAGTTCGCGGGGATCTAGGGCATCTGAACCATTTTTCCTATGTGTCTGCCTCTACATACCCACGCACAGTGAAGGAAACCCTCACAAGAAGATTGTTTGCTATCCATTTTCCCATCCTCCGTGAATTATGTTGAGCTTTGGGATCGACCTTTGCATAACCTCACGCGTCTCTGAAAATAGAAAACTGTGAATCCGACTTGTGTTGTTTTATTGTGAAGAAAAAACATCCTGGATATGGCCTGAATCGTTTTGTATCTTAGTGTGGTTTGTTGTTGTTTTTGGATGTCCATACCCAAATTCCTGTTGATGTTGTCACCCGTGAGTTAACCGAATTGCTATTATTGTTGTTGTTATCCTCACCTTGCGGGAATTGAAGTGGAATCCTATGAAAGTGTCAGTTGGTTAGGCTTGTGGTTGAAGAGGCATGTTGTCAAGCTTGTGATAAGCTCTTTCCAGGTGAAGGAGTCTATTGGGAAGTGGTTTTATTCCAGAGAGAGTCCAGCACCAGCTACGGAGCTTTGAGACTTCCTGACCCAGCCTGTTGTCAAGGCCTAGAGAGGGAGGTGAAGCACTGATGGACTGTGCTTGTGAAGGTGTATACTCTCGGGTGGATCAGACATGTGGGGAATGAGATTTCATGAGTAGTGGGCATAAGAAGGCATCCTAGGAAGAATCCTTCTGGTTATTTTGTGCAGTTTCCTTGTAACCTCAGCCTAGTTTAGGATTCCCTTACCTTGGGTGGAGCTTGGTCCCAGCTCGGGGGTGACCCACTGCTGAGAGTGATGAGTAGCATGGTCTAAGGCTGGGAGGTTTCTGGAAGGTTTGCACGTGGTAGATGGAGTTACTACAGCTTCAAAGATAAGTATTAATGTTGTACTTAATTTATATGTGATGTTAGTTTGTGATACTTACTATATTATCATGCATTTCGTTGTGATGATGCTTACCGTTGATTTCATTAATTTTGTATGATGGCAGTAATTATATGTTACTCTGTTAAGCCATTTAACTTCATTTAAATGCATATTACATAAGTATGAGAATGGTGTTCCGTGCAATAGCGTTTACTCGACCAGAGGGATGACGGTCGGGGACGTTAAAATATGGTATCAGAGTGTGGTTTACAACACTGAACCTGAATGGGCTGGATAAGTGGTCATTGGACCCGAAGTTCAGGTGGGAATCGTGTTTGGAAAAACTAATTTTTGGACCTTTAAATGTTCTTGAGTGTCAAGGAGTCACTTGGCTATGTTACAAAGCTCAGGAGGTGTAGCGGTATTATAAAACCCGCAACCAGTGTGGCATATGGCCACAGGGAGAGAGAGAGCTCAATGCATGAAGTGTTGGAGCCGTTGGATCTGATCGGGAGGAAAGGATGTCCCTTACGACTGTTAGATCCAGAGAAGGTGCCAGAAGGATATCCGAGAAGCCTTTCGGGAGTTCAGTTGTCGGGAAAAAGTGGGGAAGCATTGAGACATAGAACCCTGAAAACCTGAGAAGATCTACACCGTAGATCTAGGAGGAGGGATCGACCATTAGATCTTGTGGAGTCACGCTCGAGTTAGTCACGAGAACCTTTTGGATTTCTCAAAGTTGGGAGATGGGAAGTGAGGAGAGGTGAACATCTCCGAAACCTGAAACCCCGAAATCCCAAAACGATCTACACTGTAGATCATAGGAGAGGAGCTTGACTGTTGGATCAAGTAGATGAATAGACTATAATTTCATAATTTAGACAAACGAAAGTTTGAAATGTGTGGATGCATGAAATCCTGATGCCCAAAAATCTGAAACGAAAGGTGAAAGTGGTGGGACCCTATGACATCATCGGAAGTGATGTGGACCTTCTTAAGGAAACCATGTGTCACTACCTTGGTTGGCGACAGCTATGCTGTGGGCCCAAGGAGAGAGAGGTCAAAATTTTGGGAGTCAGGAGTTGGAGAGGGAAGCGAGTGCGAGAACCTCCAGGACCAAAACCCCAAAACCTGAAACCCCAAAACCCCGAAATCCCGAAACTCGAAGTTTCTTTTGGAGAGCCTTGTAGCACCTAGCAGTTTAGCATTTGATCATGACTCATGGACGCATCAGTTGGGGACTAAGAAAACAAGGGTTATCACCCGGAAATTGCAGATCCAAACAGAGCTCAGAAAATTCATGGAATCGAAACGTTTTCTTATTCGCGTTGGTTTATGAATGATGTAGTTTTATTAAGGGTTTAAGGCCTGACAAATTGCAGTTGTCTGTGCATTGTGTGTGCAGAGTTCAATAAGTGTCAGGACAGCCATGAATCGACGCTGAGTATAGAAATGGAAGAGGTGTGGATTGCCTCCAATTCATAGAATGAAAGAGAAGGAAGGGATGTCAACTTGGGAGTCGAAGGATCAAACTCCAATGGGCACGAAAGAGAATTGGATAAGGATGGGAATATGATGAAAATCATTGAAAGATTGCAAAAAGATGCCCAGGCTCGCTGAGTCAATAGTCGAAATCTCATGAGGGTCAGGGATCAGTAGGGTGAATTCAACTTAAAGATGTTGAAGAGCCTGGAAATAATAGAAAGGAAATTGGAAAAGGAGAGTGACACAAGAAAAACAGGGAGTCGCAAGACCCCTGAGAGAAAAAGAAGATCGAGGACTGGTAGCAGACATCGTCGTCACTCCTCAAAGCATTCTTGTAAGGAAGCACACAGTATTTCAAGCCCATCACCTACCAGAAAACACCGAAGATCTGGAGTGGATGAATTGAAAGGGGAGATGAACAAGATTAAGCCTCCTACATTTGATGGAGAACATAAGAAGGAGGAAGATGTTGAAACATGGTTTCTTGGCAGGAAATATTTCCAACTACAGAATTATTCCTCTCATGCAGAAGGAAGAATTGTGATGTATCAACTAAAAGGAAAAGCATCCGTGTGGTGGGATCAGCTTGTGTAGGTGCAACACATTAGAGAGAAAGATATCACTTGGAAGGAATTCAAGAGGTATTTCGAGAGGAAATACCTGACTAAAATATGCTATGACAGAAAGATGAAGGAGTTCTTCGAACTCAAGCTGGGCAGCATGACCATTGATGAATACGAACAAAGGTTTTTGGAATTACTAAAGTATGTTTCATTCATCAAAGATGAGGCTATCAAGATTCAAAGGTATCTGAGTGGACTTCCACCTCCCATTGTTGACAAGATTCAGTATGATGATCCTAAGACTATGGAAGAAACAATAAGAATACTGAAATGCTTATATGAACAGCAAAGAGAAAAGCCTACCTTTCAGAAGGCTTGGGATGACCAGAAGAAGTTTAAGAAAGAACAGAGGCAGAAGGGAAACAAACCTCCCTTTTTCAGAAATAGTCCTCAAGGACAACCATCATTTAGAGAGTCGAGAATGGCTGAAGTGGGGAAACAAAGGCCAAGACAGACACCCATTCAGTGTTGGGGCTATAAAGAGAACCATAAGTATAGAGATTGTCCCCATAAAAATGGAAAAACAAGAGCTTTTCATAATGTTCAACAAGCTGAAACAGTGGAGGACATGGGCAGTAGAATGCCAAGGATCTATGCGGCCCTGGACAACAAGCAAGCTGAATTTCAATCGCACATGATTGAAGTGGAAGTTATGATTAACTACCAACCATTTACCATTTTAATTGATTCAGGGGCTAGCCATAGTTATGTAGATCCTAGGGTGGTGGAAAGTTTTCATTTATCAAGAAGCAAACATGAAAAGTCTTGGTTAGTGCAGTTGGCTACAGGAACCAAGACAAAAGTCATTGAGTTGGTTAAGTCCTGTCCTGTGGACATGAAGGGATTGAGCATGAAGGATGAATTGAATATTTTTCCTTTAGGCTCTTATGACTGTTTAATTGGGATGGATTGGTTGGATCAGCACCATGCCCTCCTGGACTGTCATAACAAGGCATTTACTTGCCTAGATGAGGAGAGGAATCAAAAAATAGTCCAAGGAATTCCCAGAGCTGGGGTTGTTAGAGAAATCTCAGCAATGCAGCTGAAAAAGTGATACATGAAAGGTTGTCAATTGTTTGCAGCCCATGTGGAGGAAGCATCCAGAGATGAAGTCTCAAAGATTGGATACCATGCGGTACTAACAGAGTTTGAAGACGTATTTCAGGAGGTACCTAAACTACCTCCAAAGAGAGATATCGATTTCTCTATAAATTTGATGCTTGGAGCAGCTCCAATGTCGAAAGCTCCTTATAGAATGAGTATGCCATAGCTGAAAGAGTTGCAATTGTAGCTTGAAGAGCTTCTAAAGAAGGGGTACATTCACCCAAGCGTGTCACCTTGGGGTGCCCCGGTCCTGTTCGTGAAGAAGAAGGACGGGACGTTGAGGCTGTGCATTGATTTCAGACAGTTGAACCAAGTAACTGTCAAGAACAAGTATCCTCTACTGAGGATCGACGATCTTTTCGATCAATTGAAAGGTGCGAAAATATTTTCGAAGATAGATCTCAGATCGGGATATCACCAGGTAAGAATAAAGGATGAAGACATCAGCAAGACTACCTTTAGAACAAGGTATGGTCATTATGATTTCATAGTGGTACCGTTTGGGCTGTCGAACGCACCTATTATTTTTAAATGCTTGATGAATGGTGTATTCAGGGACTATCTAGACAATTTTGTCATAGTCTTCCTAGATGACATTCTGGTGTATTCCAAGTCAAAGGAAGAGCATGAACAACACCTGAGGACACCAGTTGTATGCCAATTTGATAAAATGTTCATTTTATCAAAGGCAGATCCATTACTTGGGGCACATTAATTCAGAAGAAGAGATCGTCGTGGATCCTGAGAAGGTTGAGGCCATCAGAGAATGGTCAGCGCCAAGGAATGTGGTGGAATTTAGATCCTTTATGGGTCTAGAGGGCTATTATAGAAGGTTTATCGTAGGGTTCTCAAAGATAGCTCACCCTATCACTTCCTTGCAAAGGAAGTAGAAAAAGTTTTAGTGCTGAAGAGTGTGAGAAAATTTTATAGTGATTGAAGCAGTTGTTAAATAACGCTCCAATCTTGAGGATTGCAGATACAAATGTGGATTTTTTGGTGTGCACAGATGCGTGTAAAAAGGGTTGGGAGGAGTTCTCAGTCAGAATGGATTCGTAATCTGTTATGAGTCCAGGAAGCTGAAAGTGCATGAAAAGAATTATGCCACTCATGATTTGGAGTTGGTAGCAATCATTCACGCTCTGAGGAAATGGAGACATTACCTCATGGGAAGGAGATTTAAATTGAGAACAGACCACAATGGTATGAAATACTTGTTTGACCAACCTACCTTAAATGCCAGGCAGAGTAGGTGGTTGGAGTTTCTGTGTGAATACGACTTTGATATCAAGCATATCAAAGGGAAGGAAAACAAAGTGGTCGATGGACTCAGCAAAAAGGTGCACAAATTACATGCTTCAACCATTAGCATGTACAGGACTGATATTAAGGATAGAATTTTGGAAGCTACAAATGCAGATTTGCAGTATAGAGACTTGGTAGCAAAGCTACAGTAGAGTGAGAGACCACAGAAAGAGGAAAATTACACCTTGGAAGTTGATGGAATACTTATGTACAAAAACAGAGTTTATATACCCAATGTCCAGGTTTTGAAACTTGTGATTCTAAGAGAAATGCATAACATGACTTATGCTGGGCACCCTAGATATCAGAAGACTATGGCAGCAGTCAGGAGCCATTACTTTTGGCCAGGTATGAATAAAGAGACCGTTGAATATATCGCTAGATGTATGGAATGCCAGAAGGTTAAAGCTGAGCATAAGCACCCAACAGGGTTGCTGCAACCTTTGCCCATTCCTGAATGGAAGTGGGAAGTGGTGGCAATGGATTTTATTACAGGATTGCCCAAAACAAGCAAGCTCCATGATTCGATCATGGTAGTGGTGGACAAGCTTACAAAAGCTGCCCATTTTATTCCACTGAAAACTACTCACAAGGCAACAGATGTTGTTGATATTTTCATGAAGGAAGTGGCACAATTGCATGGAATTCCTAAAACAATTGCGTCCGACAGAGACCCAAAATTCACCTTGAATTTTTGGAAAGGATTGTTCAAAGGACTTGGAACGAATCTGAACTTTAGTATATCTTATCATCCTGAGTCTGATGGACAGACAGAGAAGGTGAACATAGTGATAGAAGACATACTGAGAATGTATTTGATGGACAAACCATCGAAATGGGAAGACTACCTACACTTGGTAGAATTTGCTTACAACAATGGGTATCAAGCATCATTGAATATGATCCCATTTGAAGTGCTTTATGGTAGAAAGTGAAATACTCCAGTAAGCTGGGATAATCCAGCTGATAGGGCAGTAATTACGCCAGAGTTTCTCAAGAAAATGGAAGAGCAAATGCTTAAAATTAAGCAGAATTTAAAAGTTGCCCAAGACAGACAGAAACGTTATGCTGCCAAAAACAAAACCCACAGAGAATTCAAAGTGGGTGATCATGTTTTCCTGAAAGTAAAAGCTAATAGAATTTCCCTGAAGCGGGGAAACTGTGCCAAGTTGGCAGTGAGATTTTGCGGGCCATTTGAAATCCTAGAAAGGACTGGTCCAATTGCATATATGCTTGCATTACCTGCATCCATGACTGTACATAATGTGTTTCATGTTTCATTGCTTAAGAAATATATACCTGATGCTAATCATGTTATCGATTGGAATGTGATTCAGGTGGAGCAAGAAGGTATCCTGCAAGTGCATCCTGTGCACATATTGGACATGAAAAGCAAACAGCGCCAAAATCGAGCTATAGGGCTTGTAAAGGTCTATTGGACCTGGTACGGTCCTAAGGACATGACATGGGAGCATGAGGATGCTATGCGGGAAGAATACTAGCATCTTTTTGAAGATTTTGGAAATCTTGTTGATGTTGTGTGAAATTTGCACTAAGGAAAATGCAAAAATAAGGGGAGGGGATTGTAATATCCCCAAGGATGAGCCATGTTGTAATCATGTTTATGAATTGTAAATCATATTTTGTAGGCTGGTGAGCTGAGTATTGATAAGCTGGTAAGGCTTATGAGTTTATTAGGCTGAAGAGCCTAAGTGTTAAGGCTAGGAGCCTATTTTTGTATATCTAATTATGCAGAACGTTAATAAAAATATGAACACCCCTACGTGCAGACTGACCACAATGAATGAGTGATGGGGGACTAAGCTTCCACAGAGTGGGTAAGGGAATGGGGCCTGAAAGGTGGAAAGAAAGGATAAGTGTTAGGCTGAGGGGATAATCTAGGGGGCTTACCTCTAGAAAGGGATAATAATTTATTATTATTATTTCTTTAAAACTAAGGTGGACAATTTTGAGTGTTGTCCTAAGTTCTTGGAGAGGAACGCATGTTGATGGAGTGCATGCAGCTTCATGGGTGACATGTGTTGGCCCAGGAACATGCAATTAAAATCTGCAGAAGTCAACCATGGAGAGGATTTGCCCCTCATTATGTCATCCTCCGTCTGAGTTCGTGGGGATCTGGGGCATCTGAACCATTTTGCCTATGCATCTGCCTCTGCATACCCGCGCACAGTGAAGGAAACCCTCACAAGAAGATTGTTCGTTATCCATTTTCCCATCCTCCATGAATTTTGTTGAGCTCTGGGATCGACCTTTGCATAAACTCACGCATCTCTGGAAAAAAAAAACCGTGAAGTCGATTGTGTTGTTTTATTGTGAAGACGAAACATCCTGGATATGGCCTGAACCGTGTTGTGTCTTAGTGTGGTCTGTTGTCGTTTTTGGATGTCCATACCCAAATTCTTGTTGTTGTTGTCACCCGTGAGTTAACCGAATTGCTATTGTTGTTGTTTTTATCCTCACCTTGCAGGAATTGAAGTGGAAGCTGGTGGAAGAGTCGGGTGGTTAGGCCTATGGTTGAAGAGGTGGGTTGTCAGGCCTGTGAGTATCTCTTTCCAAGTGAAGGAGTCTTTTGGGAAGTGGTTTTCTCCCAGAGAGAGTCCATAACTAGCTACAGAGCTCTGAGACTTCCTGATCCGGCCTATTATCGAGGCCCAGAGAGGGAGGTGAAGCACTGATGGACTGTTCTTGTGAAGGTGTATACTCCCGGGTGGAACAGACATGTGGGGAATGAGAGTCCATGAGTAGTGGGCATAAGAAGGCATCCCGAGAAGAATCCTTCCGGTTATTTTGTCCAGTGTCCCTGTAACCTCAGCCTGGTTTAGGATTCCCTTACCTTGGGTGGAGCTTGGTCCCAACTCGGGGGTGACCCACTGCTGAGAGTGATGAGCAGCATGGTCTAAGGGTGGGAGGTTCGTGGAAGGTCTGCACATGGTAGGTGGAGTTACTACAGCTTCAAAGATAAGTATTAATGTTGTACTTAATTTATATGTAATGTTAGTCAGTGATACTTAATATATTATCATGCATTTCGTTATGATGATGCTTACTGTTGATTTCATTAATTATGTATGATGGCAGTAATTATATGTTACTCTGTTAATCCATTTAACTTCATTTAAATGCATATTACATAAGTATGAGAATGTTGTTCAACGCAGTAGCGTTTACCCAGCGAATGGGATGATGGTCGGGGACGTTACATTGTGACTTCTCTAATATACCTAGTTTTCGAGGTTTAGAGGAAACAAGTATGATCGTCCCACTGAGAATCTTTTGGATTTTCACAAGTGCATGCATAGTCTTGGTATTTTCCATGAAGATGTTCTTATCAAGATGTTTAGGTAATCCTTGGAAGGGAAAGCTCATGAGTGGTAATTCCCTCCATGTTGTTTGTATTGCTTCATTAAGTAATTTTCATGATGCATTCAATTGTTATTGCAAAGGGATGTATTCAGTTGATTTTATTTATGATGAATGTTGTGAGGAATTTGAACAAATGTATTATTTTCATAGCAATAAAGATAAGGATGTTAGTTGTGAAGAGATAGTTAAGAAGAATGATTGTTTTATTGAGCATGTTGATTCTACAGAAAGAAATTTACAGCCATCATATTTCTATGATCATCTTGTTGTTTTTAATTATGCCAAAGATTTTTATGTCCAAGAAAATGATCAACAGTTTCAAGAGGATTTACTTGCTCCTGCTTATTATGAAGCATATGATCTTAATGAGTTGTTTCAAGGAGAACATGAGCAATACAATATTATCAATAATGAATATATCATACAACAACAACTTTGTCTTCTCAACCAGTTGGAGGCTTTTCATGAGTTTCAAGATTCAATAGCAAGTCGGATGGATTCTTATTTTTCCAAGATCTCAAATGTTGTAAGTTTTAACATGATCATCATTTGCAATTGTAAGTACAATATGTCTGCTAACTTTTTGTCACATATGTTATATCCTCTTTGGATTATTTTAAACAGTGGCATGCACAAAGTTATGGTTCTCGGTCAAATGGTTTCTTGGTTTCACTGGAAATCTGATTACACATGATTACTTGGTTTTTAGGAGAGTAGAGGAAGGGTGTGTTGAATAATCTCTCCATTTGAGCCTTTCATTTTCAGCGTGTTGAATTTAAGTATCTTTTTTGAATAAGAGACTCCATATCCCAACAAAGGAACTGGGGTGTAGTTACAGTTTTGGATTCAATAATATGCATGGCTGAGAGACAGTAGACGATATACATGGTTGACAGACAAAAATAGAGGTAAGAAAAGGAAGGTGGGAACAAGTTATTGAGAAGTAAGGCACCTGATCTATTGTTCTTATCACCTCATAGGGAATTGTTACCCCTGGTTGGAACCAATGTTGGAACTTAGGTTTGCATCGCTTCCCTACCCCTTCGTTCACCTATAACATCTTCTTAAAAGCCTGATTTTTGTTTTTTGTTTGCTAAGTTAGTCTCCACGTTTTAATGACTTAGCTTCAATGGCCCCTACCCGTCATTACTTATTTTGCACCATCTTTTTATTTCATGAAAAGTTATTACATGTTCTGGTTTGATTTTGAAACATATGTCATCTTGGTTTACCACTAATTGAGAATGAAATAGGTCGACCAAGTCCTTTGTATGCACATGGAACATCCAAAAGAAAAAATGCAGCAATTTAGAGTAGTGGATTTCGGGCTTAGATTGTGAGAAAATAGACAGGTTGAATTTTCGACGGTGGAGATCCAACAATCAATTAAGATCAATGGCTCTTGTGCATTCAGGGTTTCAAAACCGTGTAAGGTTTAACCACAAAGAAATATGAAGTTTTACTCCACGACTTCGGCATTCGAGAGTTTGAGCTTGTCATTGTTTCAATCCTAAAAATTTCCCTGGAGCCCCTAACTACCATGTCACTTTGGTAGATCATCCTCCGTGAGATATTCAAACTATACAGTCAAAATCTCTCGAACATCAAAGAGCCAGAGTCCTGAAGTCTCGAAATATTTAATGATAAAGATATCTTAATCTCAATTTAATTAATAATAAGTGTTGGTTAATGACTTTGCGAGTTCTATCATTCGAGAGATATGTATAATCTACATTCAAAAACTCATGAATGTTGAATTTTCAAAGTGGCTTATCCTCATTAATTGCATGTTTTAAATTTTTTAAACGGTTCCAAACGAAGGGAACGTCGAGCCAGTCTATGACATCATATTGCTCGTCTGGCAGTAGCTCGGATTCAAAGGAACCTAAGGCAGTTCATGGGCATGACGTGAGGACGAGGAGAAGCAAAACACCAGCAGAACACAACCAGACCATCACATAGAAAGACAAAAAGGAAAGGTCGGTTACGGTCAAGAAAGATAATATCGATGATAGCCAATAGATAAAGAACTGAAGCTTTATATCTGAACCCTACAACACCATAATTGGAAATTGGATAAACTATACTCCAAGTTGCAAAAGAAGTATCAAATACTCTTGAAGAAGCACCAGGAGACTTGCTTATTTATAAAGGAGATAATTTGAAGAAGCTTCCAACACACCCAGTTATCTCCTAGTGGGCTCCAGCAGCGCACGTGTACACATGTACTCAACTCATAATCCAGTTATATCAATCCTATTTAGTTATGTCAAAGACTCAGTTCGATTCAGCATATGCATCATTTTGGTTTATGATTAGCAGTAATTTTTGTTATTTAAGTTCAAGACTCTTTTAGATTAAGGCATCATAAGTGGCCATTTGTGTGTGCAATGAACCACTTTTTTTTTATTAATTCAAGCTCGAAGTATACCTTAATATACTCTAGTAGTGTTTTTAGCTAAGTTAATAAGTTGTTTTACAACTGGTAGTGTAGACTTAAGCCTCATTCCCAGATGGATGAGAGCCTCTGGAACTTTGATAAATATGTAATTTTTGTATGTTTTGAAGGTTCGGTTTTTGGGAAAATATTATCAATACATCAGTTGGTTGAACATGTTCTATGCATGGATTAAATCTCACTACCTAGTAAATATACTTTTGATGACAGTGTTTTTGTCCAAATATTCATGTGTTTTTTATCTTATCTTGAATGCAATTTTTTATCTGTGTGAAGTACATTTCATTTCCTTTGGCTATTGTATAACTTATCTTTACTAATATGCACCCTGTAAAACAACTAATGCTTTGGTGAAGATTTGTTTTTATTGCAACCTGTGGGATAAATTGTGTTTTTGATACATGTTTAATGTCTTGAAATGATATTTTTAAGTATTAAACTTCTTGCAGCAGATTATTCATTGAGTGGTTTGTTGTTTCCCTTTGTTTTTACCTCTATTATTTCACTTTTCTATTATCTGTGTGCCACCATCCAAGGAGGACCCTCATCCATATCATTTTTCCAACCCCACCATGCTCTTGTCTTGCTAAAACCAACCCTCTAACTAAACAACAAAATAAAAAACTAGCCATTCTAAACTTGAGGTGGCCTAGCTCTACCCTTTAGTAGTAGGGTGCATACTTTAGGACCAACAAGTGGAACCAGAAGGCAAGTTCAATGTGGAACCTTTATGCATTCTGGAAAAGAAAGAAACAACGTTGTGGAACCGGGCCATCATTCAGGTAAAAGTGCAGTGGAATCACTTTAGTCCTGAAGAAACTACTTAGGAGTTGGAGGATTTCATGAGGAAGACATATCCAACTCTATTCCAAGGATGAATGGAAAGGAATAAACATTTGACAATGAGGATGGTGTTAATTCCAAGGGGTAGAATATGTAACACCCCTTAAATAAATTACTTGACATGTTAATAAATTTTCTTAAGTGGAAAAATTTGAAATTTGGATTTGTAGGAAAAAGTAATTG
>JASDQU010739964.1:357331-371225 GCA_032191745.1 Picea mariana
AGTCACCGGTTCGAAACCTGCGGGGACAAAAAATCCAACCATGTTAAGGGTTGGTGTGGCTCAGGCCGGGTGCGATCCCCGGGTGATTTTGACAGCTTAGATGCCCCTGAGTCGCGGTTTCTCAAGCCACAGGTTAATCGCAGGTCCTGCACAAATTAACAAACAAAAAAAAAAAAAGTGTCCTTAATTATTGGACAAATATAAGAGACAAGATTTTTATTTAATTAATAAAAGGGGACAATAGGAACAACCAAGTTAAAATAGATGATTATGAATCCATGACTGGGGAACAATATGAAGCCAACCCTAGACATGAAAGGACATGTGTCAGAGGTCAATTTTGATGATTGATGCACCTTGAAAATCAAGGATTTCCAAAGATGCAAAAATTCCCAAGGAGGGAAAAGAGCTTGGAAAAAGACTAAGACTAAGGAAAAATAGATGTATACACATGTGTGAGGAGGTAGGATTCTTCTTATCATGTGGAACTGAGGAAGAATATCTGGAAAAGTTTTTTTTTTTTTGAAAAACAAAGAAAACTCAAGAGTTGTTGTGTGAGCATTGAGGTGTTAGGAAACTGCAGAAATACAAAAGGCTTGTTGGATAGGAAGGTTTCTCTTTTCTCCCTTATCGATTCATGATCAGAGTTGGGGGTGACTAGATCAAGTAAATTTGGTTGATCCTCTCTACGACTAGGTGGAACTTTTTTGTTCCTTCTGTTTTCCCAGGTTCCATTGACATACATTTACTTGTCATGTTATTATTTCATTGGAAATATTTGGATGTACAATTGATAATGCATATTACGAATGTAAAGAAAAATCATAATTTATAATTATATGAAAATCATCATATTTTTGTTGAGTATCTAAGAAAGTCACAATAAGTTCAGAATGGAAATTTATACATGAATTTACTACATTATACTGAACACAATGAAAGAAATAGCAAGATCGGAATAGAATAGTCATACAAGGGTTATTTCATGATTTGATAACCATATGATATATATATATATATATATATATATATATATATATATATATTTTATTTTGAGAAAGTAACATCTAAAGAAACCAGGAAATGAATAACAATTTCATAAAACTGTGGAAAAAGTTTTTATTAGAAAAGTATGAAGCATTGTTACAATCAATGAATTTTGTTCTCAGATTTAACAAAGTAAATTACATTCCATTAGTGCGATGTAATGAATTTTTCCAAGACATAGACTATAGGGTATGTTTCAGAAATACATTTATGGAAATATTTCTTGTTTAAAGTTTTAAAGAAAATCGATATCTTTCACCTCCTCCTTTAAAATCCGAGGAAAGGAACTTGAATACCTTTCATGTTCCCATCCATTTTGTTCTGAATTTCAAGGAGTATAACATGTAGGGAAGCATACAATACTTTATTATTCTGTATAATATTTAACAGAGAATTAATATATATATATATATATATATATATATATATATATATATATATAAGTTTAGAATGTCCACTTATACATGTGTGCATGGAGTTTCCAAGCTCGAACAGGCACAATCGTGAACCATCTCCTAGAGAAGGGAGAGGGTGGTGTACAAAGCCTGATGGGTCCTCACATACAAGAGGCCCGTCATTAATTTTTGGATCCATAAAAATATCAATTAACAAATAGAATAAACAATCATTTGAAACGAGCAACAATAATCTTCTAAATATTAAATGTGGAAAGATAACACTCATTAAATAATTATAGCATAGACATAAGATTAATGGATAATAAATTTATTCCATGTCAACTTTTGAAAGGAGAAATCCTAATATCTTTTTAAGGTGAGATGATGTTGTGCATCGTTCTTGTACATGAGAATTTCGATGGAATAAATTGCCACGGACCTAGGAATAAAGAGTAGATACGAAAGGGTATGCATATATATTGTTATATGTCTCCCAGTGTAATACATAAACAATTTCACCAAGTATTGAATCTTGTATATATTTATATACTGAGGTATTACTTATGTGTTCCTATTAAAATAAATTAAAGGTAGTCCAAATTACGAAAATGGTTTAATTAATATAACCGATCATGCTTACGAAAGACATTGGAGAAATCAATAAAAGGGATTTCTTGTTTTAATATTGTTTATCCGGGATCAAAACATGGGTTGGAACGATCGAGCACAAAGAAATTTTAAGTTATAGATATTTTGCAGGAAGCGGTTAGAGGGTAACGAGATGGTGAAGTCACAACATGACCTTCTCAGTCGACTTATATCAGTAGGGAACCCTAAATATTTAAACCAAATTCGAAAATAAATATATTTGATAATTGGAGTAAGCTTCAGAAAAAATCCACACTGAATAAAATTGCGAACACAGCCAGGATAGATGACAACCTAGATTAAAAATGCGAACACAACCATGATGAAGGACAACCCAAAAATGGTAGGTGCAACATTCGCAATTTAAGCACGAGGGTTTTAGAAGATTCAATGGACTGGAGTGATACTCAGGATAACAAGGTATTAAGCTCGATAAGTTAATAATATTAGTCCCTAACATTTCGGCAATAAATACATCTACAATATGGGTATATCTATTTATACATGCGCCAAGAGATTAATGGCTAATTTAAATAGTGGGGTGGTAAACAATCAATATTTATTATAGTTAACAAGAGGCCAAGTCTCAGATTCCTTAAATAATCCATTACAATGCCAGTTGATTTCCTCAAAGGTTAGAATGGAGTTGTTATCCTTACCTTTTGTAAATACCAGAATGTGGGAACCATAACTAGGAGTAAGAAACGCATCCAGACTTCAAAATTCATCATGAATGTGACTAGCAATAGTTCACCGACAACCAAAGAACCCTTGAATGCATAACCAGAGGAGAGAAAGACACATCACAAAACTATAAGAGAGGAAAGAGTGAGTAGAATATGCAAACAATGGACGAGCAGGTGATGGGTACTCTTAGACTGTAAATGATTTTAGCAACCTCATCTTAGAGAGGCTAAACTCGAGGAGGGCTGAGAACTCTACCCAACGCAGATCTAAATGTATGTTGAATTTGTCGCATTAGGACCAAAACTTCTCCAAAACCCAGTGCTCTGACGGATTGTGATAGGTTTAATGGCACAGAGTACTCGAAAAGGGGTCCAGGATACATGTCAAATGAGAAAGGGCCTTATCAAGTGATGATTGGTAGGTTAGAGTAATGGGAAAATCACTCTTAACACCAAAATATTGGTAGTAGTGCGTACATCATTGTATGATCTTTAATGTGTAACCAATGCATCCAAGTCTATGGAAGAGACGTTGCATTATGGGTTTGGAGCTTTGATATACATTTAAACTTTAGGCCTCGGGGTATGGTAATACCTTGGGTGCTAAACAATCTAAGTCTTGATATTTTATGATGTGTTTAAACCATAGGCCTTAAGATATGATAACATGTTGTGTGTCAAACAGTCTTAGTACAATATCGTATATTACATGTATGTAATATTATTATACTTGTATTAAAATTTTGAATGGTAATCTCGCAAAAGAGGAAAGAACTATGGGTTAAAGTTTTAAATATAAGGATCATACAATTGACAACTTTAGGAAAAAGTTGTAAGGATCTAGAGACATAAGAATTGTAATAAATATTTTAAGGCGGTATTTTAGTACAAGCTCATAGTTTTAGATAAACTTCTTCCTCACAATTTTTAATAAGGATCCTAGGAATCGAATTATTCGAATTTTCGTAGGAATTAACTCTTACCTTGAAACACCATTTTTTTTTTGGTAGAACATACAGATAACACTAAAGGAAAGATGAAAATGAAAGAATATATGGATTCCCTAGAGAAAAACAAAATTTGGGACCTCGTAGAACTTCCTAAATATATTAAGGTTGTTGGATGTAAGTGGGTTTACAAATTGAAGAAAGGCGTTGATGGTATAGTTGAAATATATAAATCTAGACTAGTTGCAAAGGGGTACTCTCACATCAAAGGTATAGATTGTAGATTTTAACCTTGTATAATATTTACTGCAAACAAATTTTTAGTAAAAGAACAGAAAAGATACAATGGAAAATACAAACATTACACAGATATTTTTCCCCTAGAAACCCAAACCGGGAAAACCAACATATTTTATATTCATTCATGGTGATACATTGTTTACAATACAATATACATATAGGAGCCAACGACATCCGAAAACCTAACCCAATGACCTGGATTAGTCAACAACCCTAATTCCTTAATCGAAAATAGAAAACCATCGGCAAAAAACCATGTGCCGAAAAACCTCCCAACAATGGACACGAAAATCGAGGCAACATGAAAAACAATGTAAAAATGTGACACGTTTCCCGAGGAAAAAAAAATTCTCGAGGGCACTGCCCCCCAATCCCCATGCGGGGAGCTTTCGCTCCCTTGCACCTCAAATAATATAACACATACCCAACATTCTCCTACTTGTTGTTTTCTTTGCATAAAGGGGGTTACAGGGTTACATAGTCAATAATCCAGAGCATCAATGCCCATGGATCCTCTACACCAAGAGAACTTATGAGTGCTCACAGATTTTGTTAATGAATCTACAACATTCTTCAAAGTGTCCACCTTCATCAACAATACTTTCTTTTTTTCAACCATGTCTCTCACAAAGTGATATTGAATATCAATATGCTTTGTCTTTGAATGATAAGTCGGGTTCTTCACCAAAAAAAATGCACTATGATTGTCACAATCTATTCTTACAGCTTCTTGTACCAACCCAATACCTAAACACAATCTTTGTAACCATAATGTTTCCTTACTTGCATGAGTGGTTGCCATGTATTCAACTTCTGTAATTGAAAGTGCCACTACAACCACTCTTTTTCTCATCCAACTTATTGCTCCTCCAAACAGGTTAAACACATACCTGCTTGTAGATATTCTATGATCTAGATCTCCATCCCAGTATGCATCCACAAAGCCATGTATATCCACCACTCTGTCCAATCCTGGTCTTCCTTGGTAGCATAATCCATAACTAGCAGTGGCACACAAATACATGAAAACCCTTTTTACTATTGTCCAATGCTCCTTCCCTGGTTTTGACATATACCTGCTCAAAACTTCCACTACATGTGCAATGTCCAATCTAGTACAGACCATTGCATACATCAAACTGTCAACTGCACTCGCATATGGAACACTAGACATGTCCTCCTCATCTTCCTATGTCTTGAGACACTTATCCGTAGATAGCTTTACACCAACAGGAATAGGAACCTTAATCAGTTTACATTCCTGCATATTAAACCTCTACAATATTGCATCGACTTATTTTCTTTGATTTAACCATAGTTTCTTATTTTTTCAATCTCTTTTAATTTGCATGCCCAAAATGAAATTTGAAGCACCGCGATCCTTCATGTCAAATTTAGAGGACAACTGAGTTTTCACATCCTAGATAATCTCCTTGTTGTTTCCTATCAGCAACATGGCATTCACATACAAGAACAAATAAATCAAATGATCCCCAATTAATTTAAAATACATACAATGATCCTCTTTGTTTCTTATGAAACCAAGTCCCAACATATAAGTATCAAATTTTTGATACCATATGCTTGGTGATTGTTTTAAACCATACAGGGACTTTTTCAGCTTCCATACCATCTCCTTCTTTCCCTCCATAGAAAATATTTCTAACTGCTTCATATAGATTTCTTCTTCCAGATCCCCATGTAGGAATGTTGTCTTCACATCCATCTGTTCTACTTCAAAATCAAATGCAACAACAACAAATAACAAAAATATTATAGAGGTTAACTTGGCAACATGAGAAAAAATATCACCAAAATCAATTCCCTCAACCTCGGAATAACCCTTTGCTACTTACCGAGCTTTGTATTTCTCCACTTTTCCTTCAGCATTCAACTTCTTTTTAAATACCCATTTGTTGCCAATGGGATTTCTTCCAGTCGGAAACTCCACTAGATCCCAAGACTCATTCTTATCCAAGGCTTCCATTTCTTCATCCATGGTCTTTTTCCAGAGATTTTCATCCTTTGAATCCACTACCTCCCTGACAATTCTAGGATCATCATTAGTAATAGACAAAAAAAAATTTGAATGGAAATCAGATGGAGTATACCTTTTCAGTAGCCTTATTTCTCAAACCGATCTCCTCAATATTGGAGTATGAGGATCTTCTTCTTCTGATTCATGTTCTTCTGTAGAGTCTGATTCATCATTCTTAAATCAAACTCTATTTTCTCTGGTTCTTCCTTACTTGGTATGACTTCATGTTTAACAACATCCTTCATTTCTGTAAATACCACATCCTTTCTATACATTACCTTCTTAGTTTATGGGTTCCAAAGCTTATAACCTTTGAGACCATATTTATATCCAATAAAGATACACTTTTCAGCCTTCTTATCTAGCTTACTCATGTTTTCCTTTATAACATGAACATATGCATCATAGCCAAATACCTTGAGATGTGTGAGATAAGGTTTCTTACCAGTCCATACCTCTTGTGGAGTCTTGTCATCCAGCGCTAATGATGATGATCAGTTGACCAGGTAACATGTAGTACCCACTGCCTCTACCCATAATTCTTTTCCTAACCCGACACTATTGAGCATGCACCTTGCTTTTTCCATCAGCGTCATGTTCATCATTTCTACAACTCCATTCTGTTGAAGTGTATATGGAGTATTCTTATGCCTTGATATACCGCACTTCTTACAGAATTCTTCAAATTCATTCTCGCAGAATTCTCTGCCATTATTTGTCCTCAACACCTTAATTCTTTTCTCTATTTGATTCTCAACAAGAGCCTTAAACTCTTTAAACCTGTCAAAGACTTACAATTTATTCCTGAGGAAATATATCCAAGTACTCCTCGAGAATTCATCTATAAATGAGACATAGTACACATATTTTCCCAATGATGGGACCGACACAGGTCCAAAAACATCATTGTGAACTAACTGTAAAATTCCTTCTTCCCTCGTTGCACCAGAGGGGAATCTTACCCAATTTTGCTTCCCATATACACAATGTTCACAGAAATAAAAATCCAGAGAATAGTTAGACATACCTTCAACCATACCTTTACCGTGTAGTAATTGAAGACCCTTCTCTCCGATATGTCCCAGTCTTTGATGCCACATCATAACCTTTTCTACAGAGACTATAGGAGTTCTTTCTTCTTCAACTCCAATATTAGGAACAATGAAACTATTAAACCCATCACTAATAATGCTTCCTTGCAGCTTATACAAAGTTCCAAACCGAACTCCTTTCAACAACACCATTGCTCCTCAAACCATCCTATAGGTTTCCTTTTCAAATATTGCTTTTACCCCTGCATTGTCCATTTTTCTTACAAAAATCAAATTTATGGCCAAACCTGGGATGTACAGAACACCAAGCAGTGTTCTAATCCTTCCATATATGAGCCTCAACTTGACTTTTCCTAGTCCTATGATTCTGGTTGTCGAATCATCACCTAAGAAAACATTACCTCCATCATACTTTTCATATTCACATAACCACTCTCTATGGGGAGACATATGAAAGGATGCACTTGAGTCAACCAACCATGCCTCATGATCTGCATGTGTGCTTGAAGAAGCCAAGTACACACCCTCTCCTTCCTTAGAGGTCTTTTCTTCTGCAGAAGCAGATTCTTCAGATCCCTTCTTTTTCTCGACTTTGGATCTACACTACTTCTTGTAGTGCCCTTATTTTTCACATCTCCAACATACCTTTACAAACTTTCTGGGAAATTTAGATCTACCCTTAGACTTAGATCTCCCACTTGAGAACTTAGATCTATTTCTTTCTCGGGAGTGCCCTCTTGCAAATAATGTGTCTGTGCTCTGTCCTTCCATATTCATCTGTCTCATCTCCTCCAACAACAAGGATGAAACCACTTCATCAAACTTCAAGGAACTTGTATTACTACCTATGGCCACAACCAAACAATCCCACAAGTCTGGTAAAGAACACAGTAAATTGATGCACTTATCTTTATCTGAAATTTTAATCTCAACATATACTAACTGACTTAACATAGTATTGAAAGTGTTCAAATGCTCTGCCACCGAGTCTCCATCTCTCATCCTCAAATTATATAGCTTCTTTCTTAGGAATAGTTTATTTACTAGGGACTTAGACTGATACAACTTACCCAACTTATCCCATAAATCCTTGGTTGTAGCTTCCCCTGACACATTCAGTAATACTGAATCTGAGAGACACAGCCGGATTATGCTCTTCGTCTTCTGATCTAACTTTTTCCAGTCATGTGTTAAAGTTCCTGTAGGTGCAGTACCTGGATCTACCGTGATCCACTAATCTGTGTCCACCAACAGATCTTCCATCTTGAGCTTCCACAGCTCAAAACTTTGTCCATTAAACTTCTCGATCTCCATTTTTGAACTGCTTGTCATTTTTTTTCACCTGAAAAATCAATACCACAGATCTCCCACTGTAACAAGGTTTATCACAGTCCCGAGCCAAACCCTTCACCACAAAGATGTCCCCCTGAAGCCAACAAAGCTCCAATACCAAATGTAAATTTTAACCTTGTACAATATTTACTACAGACAGATTTTCAGTAAAAGAACAGAAAAGATACAATGACAAATACAAACATTACACAGATATTTTTCCCTTGGAAACCCAAACCGGGAAAACCAACATATTCTATATTCATCCATGGTGATACATTGTTTACAATACAATATATCGGGAAAACCAACATATTATATATTCATCCATAGTGATACATTGTTTACAATACAATATACATATAGGAGCCAACGATATACAAAACCCTAACCCAATTACTAGGATTAGTCAACATCCCTAATTCTTTAATCGGAAATAGAAAACCATCGAAAAAAAACCATGTGCCGAAAAACCTCTCAACAATGAACATAGAAATCAAGGAAACACGAAAAATAAAACAAAAAAATAACATGTTTCCCAAGACAAAAATTAATACACCTTATACTTTATTTAAAAATTTAAAAATAATTAATTTTAAAATTTAATTTAATTTTTAAAATATTTATAATAAAATAAAATTTAAAAACTTATTAAAAAAAATTAAAAAATAACGTAATTAATTTAATCTTATAAATCCAATAAAAACAAAATTGAACATCATCATCAACTAATATCTCATTACCTATATATAATATCAATAAATAACAAGAACAGAACAAGCTTATCTTATCAGAGAACAAGCTGAGACTTTCGTTCTTATCTTTATTATCCCTGAAGATATAGTCCGCGAAAACATATTACTCTCAAAATCGCAATCTGAGAACGCTGATTTGGTGTTGACAAATTAGTAGGCATTAATAGCAATCTATATACTCGGTGGTAGTCTACAGTCAAACAATAACAACCTAAGACTGCCTGGACTGCGTGCGGGGTTTACATCGTTTGTTCGTTAGTCAACAGTCAAACAATAACCATCTTGCATTTGCATATGGGTTATGTAGAGTTGGTTTGTTCTCGTCTATTTCCACAAGATTTTTTGGTTTTTTACTTCTCATTTTTTTACCTCTTCACTTATGTGATCATCACTTTATGTAATAGTATTAAGTGGACTATTCAAATCATGAGAATTATTGATTAGTTGCGACTAATACTCATGGATATAGGTCATAAATTAATAACTTACACTATGCAGTTAATACGGAAAATAATATCTAATATTCATTTATTTATTTGCTATACTCTACCTCGATAAGAGTTAACATATTGCAGAGTTTAGTAGTTTGGATCTCACTCCACCAATTACAAAGAAATTGAAATTTGGCGGTTTTCCAAACACATGGGAAGCCAACAAGTTTGTTTAATGACATACCGTCTTAAATATCTAGAAACCGATGATATTATTTCTGACCTGTATTCATTTCTGACCTATATTCATTGTTCTATTATTTCTGACCTGTATTCATTTCTGACCTATATTCATTGTTCTATTTTTTCCGACTGTTACTTTCATTCTTTTAATGTGCAAATCTAATTATAATAAATTAAATTACATTCTTACAAAGGGATTAGATTTAATGGTAAAAGGGATTAGATTTAATGGTGAAAAATAAGGATTTTTTCGTGTTTAACCAGATTCAATTTTGTTAAGGATCTCACTCAAAATCATGAAACACTTTAAAGTAACAATCAAATTTAGAAAAAACAAATTAAATAATATTAATAAAATTAGCCCTTATTTCTTTATATAAATTATATTCATGGCAATAACGCATGGTTTCCTTTGCCATTGAAGTTGTTTAGGATTCCAATATTTTTTAAGTAAAAATAAACATATGATATTTCAACTATGCATAAATATAATTAAATGTTCCATATTTAATAAGCTTCAATATTTCTTATTCTTATGAATGGAAAAATCGCTAATATGTACTGCTTAACATTAACCATATGGTTTTCATTGAAGTTGTATAGAACTTCAATACTTTATAAATATAAGTAAATATATGGTATTTTAAACCTGGATTTATATTTAATTAAATATTTTATATTTAATATATTTCAATATTTCTTATTGTTATGAATAGAAAAATTATTTTATATAATGATTAATATTAATAAATTAATAGTATTAAACAAAATAAAGTGAAAAAAAATTATAAATTTATATAATAATGGTTTAATCTATTTCTTAGATGGATCACTCAGCTAATGCAATTAGCAGCAAATCACTGTGATGTATTAGCATATAATCAAATTCCTAATTAAAATGAACTTGAGCGTTGTATTTATTAGAAATTTAATAAAGTTCTAGTCATAGTTATTATTATTCAGTATTTTTTATTTTTTTTTATTATTAAATACTAAAATAAATAAGATGTTGAATAATATTATATGATTGTTATGTATTAGTATATGATTGTTAAAATATACAGAGTGTATGAGACCCCACACTAAATTAGTGTATGAGACCCCTTGATTGTGGGACAAGGGATCCCGGACCCCCTCTAGACACACCTTACCCCTAAATTTGAACTTGTAACCTTTTAAAGAAAAACACATGTTCTTAACCATTAAACCCAATTAAAATAAGTTTTAATGTTTTATATTAATTAACATTTCAATTAAATGTTATTAGCTTCACTATTATTTTTCTCTATTGTAATTATAGAAAGAAAACCAACATGCTAACTATTTTAAAAACTTCAGGATTTACACACTAAAAGAGTTTTGAAGATCTTGCTTCCCGATGCTATATAGATGCTTTCTCTGTGCTGAATGTTTATAAACTTCTATTTTTTGGGGGGTGTAGAACTGTAAACATCCCAACAGCGTAGAACAGATTGCATTGTTGTTTTTTGAAGTTATAGCCTAACATCACATTGATTTACATATAATATAGTATATTTTCTCAAAATATTAGGTGAAACACATAACAGAATAGGTCGTCTCAACTTCATCACCTAACATAATTTGAAACTGGTCCATTGTTTCTATATTGGTTGCATTCAATATACTTTCTTAAACCAGTATCCAAACCAACCACAGCCTTTATCTGGTTGCATTTAAGAGTTCAGCTTGATTCCTCATGATGAATCAAATATTCTGAACATTTGGTGATATTTTTTCATTAATGTTGGGTTCTCAGGTCCTGGGTGTTCTTCTGTGGGATATGGAGCAACACAGGAAATAGGACCATTCCTTGTGGACTCTACTGGTGCTGGGCTTTCCTTCAATAACTACGCCTGGAACAATGGTTTGCTTTTCTCTGTTTTTCTTTGCTGCTATTATAATTGCTGTTCTTGATTTTTCTTTTCTTTTTAATGTGACTCCCATCATTGAAGTTGAAGACTTATGTAAAATTAAAACTCTATGCAGAGGCCAATTTATTGTTTCTAGAATCGCCTGTTGGAGTAGGGTTTTCTTATTCTAACACATCATCAGATTACAACAAGCTTGGGGACAACGTAACTGGTAACTTCATATGCTAATTTCTATAAGCCAGGCTTAGCATGAAAACTGATGTTAAGATTTCTTTGAACATCATTTCAGCTGCAGACTCATTTGCTTTTCTTCAAAATTGGTTTAAAAGGTTTCCCGAATACAGAAAACACGACTTTTACATAGCAGGAGAGAGCTATGGAGGCGAGTAAATTCACTTTCAATGGTTAATTAAACTTCACAATGCATCAACATCAAATTGCCTATAACTCATTATAATCATCTTACTGTAATTTGAAGCAGGGAAATACGTGCCAGAACTTGCAGAGATCATTTATGATTTCAACAACAGTACGCTTCGTCAGAGTAACCTTATCAACCTCAAAGGTTTCATGGTAAGATAACGGCAGTCAATGGATCTAGTTTTCGGATACATTAATTAGTACAAACTTAACCAGCATGTATGTTTGGGCTTTTTTCTGGTAAGAGTTCTGTTGCAGTGGGCTTACCGCCTTTGTCAATCTGCTGTCAAAATACATTAGCTGTCAAAATGGTTCACCTGGATAGCTGGCAAAATATAATGAGCTGCAAAGTATTAATTACCTATTATCCACATATACATTGCTGGATCTTTGTGTATACATGGTTGGGCGTTTCAGTATATACATCAAATCAAAATCAAAATCTCTCTCTCTATATATATACTGGTGGGTTACCAATGGCATGATAAGTATATACATGGCATGATAAGTATACTTAGTGGAATATGTATATATACTGGTGGGTTACCAATGGCATGATAAGTATACATGTGAAGGCTTTTTCAAATTTTCAGGTGGGCAACCCAGAGACACATGATGGCTATGACTGGAAAGGTAACATGGACTATGCATGGAGTCATGGAATTATATCTGATGAGACTTATAATATCATCATATCCAACTGTGATTTCTTCAGTAACAATACATGGGACAACAAGAAATGCCAAGCAGCAGTAGACGAAACGTTAGCGCAGTCTGATCAGATTGATAAGTACAGTCTCTACACACCCAAGTGCTTGGTAAATGCTACCGTGGGAAAAACGATCACAACAAATGCTGTAAGTAATAACACACTCACGCCAATGTGAATTAGTAGAAAAAGAAACTAGATTCATTTTATTTGAAGTTTATAAAGCATTAATGAGAAAGAAAAAGCAAGTTCATCCGCATGTTTGGATATTTTTATGCTTGATTTTAATTACAATAAATTTAAAATGGTATATGATTTAATATAATATTTTATTATTATAATAATATGTATTAATAATTATTATTTTATTAAAAAATATTTTTTATTTTTAATGAAAGTTGTTCAAAAATTGTTGTAACTTTAGATTTGAGTGATTAAGTTCTACTTTCTGAAGATGATGAATCTATTTATATATTCAAAAATGTAATTTAAACAACATAAAATGTATATGTCTATTTTTATATATCTAACTTCTTAAATTAGTCTACATATATGATATTTAATTTAAATATTTTTATTATAATTTAGTTGTTAATAAAATTACATATTACCCCTAATTAAAACTTAATCTTAATAATTTTATTAAATAACAATTTCTTATTTAAATTTAATTAAAATACTTAAAACAAAATTACTATTCTCTCATTCAAATTCAAATTTATAATAATATCATTTAAAAAATTTAAATATCAATTAAAATTTAATTTTAATAATTTTATTAAATAACAATTTATTATTTAAATTTAATTAAAATACTTAAAACAAAACTACTATTCTCTCATCCAAATTCAAATTTATTATAATATCATCTAAAAAATTTAGATATTAGCAATGCATGAATATGCCATTTTTATCATAGCATTCGTTTTAAGTTAAAATTTATATTAGTTTTAATTTGAATTGAAAAATTTATATAAAATGTAAGGTTTAACTTTT
>JASDQU010739964.1:378084-392314 GCA_032191745.1 Picea mariana
AAAAAATCAAACACAAAACAATAATATATAAAAAACTAAATTGATAAACTAAATAAAACTTAAACAAATAAATAATATAATATAAAATATATTATAAAACAATATAAAACATTTTAACAAAAACTAATAATCAAAACAAACATTAAATAAAATACAAACAAAATAAAAACATATATTAAAAAAAAACATATAAAACAATAAAACAAGAAACGTAAACTAAACAAAAAAAAACAAAACATACAAAATTCAAAAAAAAAACTAAAATGTTATCCTAAGTCTACTCTCCCTTAAACCCATTACATTAAACCCCACGTACACATCACATCAAATTGAAATCAATCAACGAGAAAATTTTCGGACCCCCCCTCACCATCCGAACTTTAACGAGAGGGGGGTCCGGAATGGTTGTATTCCAAAACCACCCATTGGACACGTGTCAGCACCTTATTCCATTGGATGCCCCCCCCCAAAACCTCTTACCACCTCAGGGGGGTCCAGAATACCACTCTGCCCCCGAAAAAACTGTTTTTGCAGCATTTTGACTAGTCAACTTTCAAAGCATTTTCTGGGCAGAATAATTCGAATTTTGAAAAACCGAGAGAGGTTTTTCTCCTCAACTGGATGAAGAACAATAACCTCTCTCAGTTTTTTCACAGGTGCCACGAGTAGGGAGAATCGAATCCATCTTCGAGGCCCTTTTTTCAGTTTTTCTGTTACAGTCCTGATCTTGCAGGAGCTGTTACGGCCAGCTGGAGGCGAATTTGGTGAAACCGAAGGAGGTTTTCATCCAGAACATGCCCATATACAATAACCTCCTTAATTTTTTTCCCAGGTGTCATATTTGAATAGAAAACGATGTCTGTTCGGACCCCTTTTTCGCAGAAAACCGGTCCGTTGTTCATGGCAGACAGTTCCTGATTTGGTGGGATTTGTGGCTATTTTTGGCCGAGGCGGTTAAAACTGAATCTAGAAAATTGTTGGGGGATCTACCCTATTTATTCAGAGATGATTTTTAATGTAAAGGTTGATCAGTGAGGGAACCAGGATCGAGTTTTTGTAAAGCAACTCACTGAGCTTTCTGTATTTTCATCATTTCAATAATACAATCTCAGCAGCTACAGGATTCATGTGTCATTTTTGGTGGTGATGTTTTCCCCATTCATTGTAATTTGTTTCCGTTTTATTTCTTAAGTTATTCATACTCTGAATTATGCAAAGAAGTTCGAAGAGTAGAATTTGTTGAGACATACACTCTATTTCTGGCTTTGACATAATTATCGATGTTTTCTCCTCAAAGGTTAATTTCAGGATTCTCGATTTCCCTGTCATTGCCTGGTCCTCTCATCTTGCTCCTCTAAATCCAAAATCAAATCCAAAGAATCCACCAAGAGTGCCTACCTTTCCCTGTAATGTTGTATGTAGAAGTTGTTTCTGATTGAGCTTCAGATTGCGACTCCATTGCCCGTGGTTCCTTTTCTCTGCTCTTACCAATTAAAAAATCCAAACTCTGAACCCATTAACTAGCCTAATATTATCTTCAAACAAAGTTATATTAGACAGAGAGATCCCTCTCTGAGTCTTGGAGGGCTAGATCCAAGACTCGAAGCGGTTTTTATGTTGCCTCTGTGGCTACCTCTTCAGCCTTGGGAAAATTACAGAGTGCTAACATGACATATGGGTGATCTGTGCAACGTAAAAAATTGGAGTGATGAATTCTTCAGGAACCAAAGCCTCTTTCCCATAAACTAGCTAAAATGGTGTGTACCTGTGGATTTTATTTGTGGTTGTCATGTACGCCCATAGTACTACTGAAACTTTATCATCCTAATCTTCCCAGTTTGTGCAACATACCTTTGTTAATCCTCTCTCCATAATCTTGTTGAACGCTTCTACTGTTCCATTGGCTTGCGGGTGGTAGGGGATACTTTTGTAATGTTGGATCAAGAACTCTGATGTAAGCTTTGTTATAGTGATATTAATAAAATGAGCTCCCTGATCACTGGTTAGACTCCTAGGACATCCAAATTGAGTGATAATATTCTCAAAAATGAACCTAGCAGCAGTATCGTTCGATCAGTCCTGAACCGCTGATGCCTCAACCCAACATGTAAGGTAGTCATTTGTGGTAATGATGTACCTATCCTTTGAATGCTTAGTTGTGGGGTTGATCGGTCCAATGAAGTCAACCACCCACTTCTCAAATTCCTGTAGAGCTCGAACTAGTTGAAGTGGTAATTCATATCGTTGTGATGACTTACCCACTCTTTGACAGACATCACATGATCTAGGATATACCTTCGCATCCTTGAAGAGCGTTTCCCACCATAGTCCATCTTGGAGGAATTTCTGCGCAATGGTGTTTCCTCATACATGACCTCCCGCAACTCCACTGTGGCACTCCCACAGTATATCTTTCCTTTCATGATCCAAGGCACATCTTCTGAGGATACTATCTATTCCCACTTTATACAATTGTCCTGCAATCAACTAGTAGTCTGCTGCTCTAACAACCATATGGTTTTTCTGGGTTGTGGAATAAGTTTCTAGGCAGGCTCTTGTACTTAACAAGACTGTTATGTCTTCCAGGTACTCTAGTATGGCCTCAACCCAGAACATATATGCATCTGGGAGATGATCATCAACTGCTCCGCCACTTTCTCCTGGCTCTAATCTGACAGGTGATCAGGTCCTACATTTCATTTTCCAGTCTTAATAATTACTTCAAAAGATAATTCCTGAAATAGTAGCAACTATCTACAGATTCTCCCTTCCAAAATAGGTTTGTTAACTAGATATTTCAATGCGAAATGATCAGTAAAGAACTTAAAATGAGAACCTAACAAATAATGTCTAAATTTCAGCAAAGCATAAACCATGGCTAAACCATCCCTTTCTGTCGTTATGTAGTTGCGCTCAGCTTGTGACAACTTCCTCCTCGCAAAATAGATAGGATGATCCATGGCTCCATCTCCAGGTTGCACTAAGATATCTCCTAAGGCAATACTAGAAGCATCTACATGGACGTGAAATTCATTTTCCCAGTTTGGGAATATCAGAATCGGTGTTGTGCTGAGATTCTCCTTTAGGGCCTCAAACGCTTTATCACATTCTGGGGTCCATTGGAACGTTTCGGCCTTTTTCAATAGATTTTTCAGAGGTGCAGTAATGGTTGCATATCTTCTGATGAACCTATGATAGTACCCTTTGTGTCCCAGCATGGAGCGCAACTGCTTAGCACTTGTAGGTGGTGGCATGTTCACAATAACCGTGACTTTGTCTAGGTCTACAAGTACTCCTTCTCGGCATACTATGTGGCCCAACAAATTTCCATGTGGTACATAGAAGATACACTTTCTAAGATTCAATGATATATGCAATTCTCTGCATATGTCAAACATCAGACGCAACAATGCTACATGTTCCTTGAGCAAACTATATATTGTCCAATCATCCATATAAACTTCTATAAACTTTTGAATAAACTCTCTGAAAGATGCTATTACAATCCTGGAGAAAACTGCAGGGGCATTATTTAAGCCAAATGACACACATTGTATGAAAAATACCCCCATTCTGTTATGAATGTGGTCTTCTGTTTGTCCTCTTCGACAATCCTTACTTGGTGGTACCCTGAAAATCCATCTGTAAATGAGTACGCTTCTTTCCCCGCAACATGTTCTAGCACCTCATTAGTAAAAGGTGTTGGAAAAGGGTCATGCACATAGGCAGAGTTAAGGCTTCTATAGTCTACACAGAATTTGATATCCTCTGTGCCTTTCTTGCTCTGAATGACTATTGGGCTGACCCATTCTGCTTCTTCCATTGCAAAAATAAGTCCATATTCCAACATCTTATCTATCTCCTTCTTAACCTTATCTTTTACTCTAGGCTTGAGGCGGTATGGTCTATGCCTCACAGGCTTTGATCCTGGTTTTAATTCAATTTTCATTTCTCCCATAACTCCTTTGATCCCCTTTAACTCTGAAAAGGTCTTTGGGAACAAATCCTCATATTCCCGCAACAAACTTTGTATATCTTGACTCGTTTGTTCATCCCAGTAATCTCCCACCATAGTTATCTTACATTTCTCTGTGGTCCCTATATTGATTTTGCATAACTTTAATGGGTGATTATAGGAACTATCAGTCTGACTGGGTATGATGTTCTGGATTTCTTTGTTTCCTTATGTCTCTTTAATGGCTAGGTTTCTCAATTCCTCTAAATCACCAGGGCTTTATGAATCCATGGAAATATTATAACATTCTATAGGCTTCTTGTCTAAGGTTAGGTGAATATTAGTCTAAAGTTATCGACTATGTTCTGCACATACCACTAGGTTTGATTTCTGATTACTATTGTCTGTAAAAAGAATTTTTTTTTTTCTTTGTGGGACTACTTCAAGCTCAGGGCACTTACTTGTAAACGAGAAGTCCTTGCAAAAGTGAACTGCCAACGTTTGCCAGTCCTCAATCTGTCTTCTGGTTTCTTCATGTATGAACCAAGCTTTCAGGATTGGACCTAGTGAGTGGGGAAATACCTAAAACCATAAGCGAGAGGGTATTTCCACAACTTGCCACTATGTCATGCATTGTTCAATATGTGCTCTAGGATCAAATTCTACATTGAACAGTTGTGCAACTTGGAAATCTATTTGCCTCTCTGATTCCAGCTGCTCCTTATTTTGAAACCTATACTTGATAACTTGCTTCACATCATCCCAATTTCTGAGTAAGGCTTTGTGATTGGCCCACCATCTGGTAGGGGTATCTTGGAGGGCTAAATCTAGTACTAAGATCCTTTTCTCCTCTACTACCTTTTCTTTCATGCTGAGAAGAAAATTGTCAAGTCCTGATGTACCATCATATACTGGGTGTTCTCTGACCTTGGTCCCAACCCATCTAGTTTCCCTAATAGTTGTGCATCTCCTTGAGAATCTTTCGTATGAGCCTTGTTACCAACTGTCAAATGCCAGTTCTGAATCTTCATCCACTGACTGTATACTCCTCCAACTTATCAATCCATTAGCAGTAGGATTTATGTAATCTTCTCTTGTTCCTGTTGTTACATTGTATAGTTGATCCAAGTCTTCTCCCTCCATATTTTTGTCTGTTGGCTTTGTATATCTGGGACCTACATACAGATCCAAGGGTTGAACTACCTTGATTCCATCTGCCTCAAATGTCATGGTCTCTTTCTTTAGGTCGATTACTGCATAGTTGTAATAGGCCCAATAAATCCCAGGTAGTGCAGGGTACGGGTCCTTATCCCCCATGATCTCAATCACCTCAAAGTCATCTATAGTATTCACTCCCGCAACATATATTTCCACATTCACCAGTCTTCCTATGGAGAAGTTGCAATATTGGTTGGCCATTTTTAACTGGGATGGGGAATATATCAACTGCGGTTTTCCTAAGGCTTCCCAAGTATTTTTAGGCAGAATGTTCACATCAGATCCTAGATCCAACATGACATCCTTAATCTCAAATTTGTCTAACTGGGCTACTAGTCTGAATTATTTTCTAGTTCATACTTTCCTTCTCTGCACCCTCTGAGTACTCTTCTCAGGAAGATTAGTCCTTATTCTTACTTTTTTGGGTTCCTCATTCCCTAAAACTAGGTATAGCGCATTGCACAACTTCTCTATTAATTGGTCATTCCTGATAATATCAAAGAATAGTTGAAACCAAAGGTCGACTACATTTTGAGGTTTTTTAGGTTTTCTCGATGTGACTATAGGGTTTCTAGGTGCAAGGGGTGAAACAAGTACTTGCGCAACCTTAGGGTAAACAATAGGTCATGGGGGTTTCTCTTTCATATCAGAGCTAGGGATATTCTGAAATACTTCAATGACATTTTTAAAGAACAAATTATGTTTCAGAGGGTCATACCTATCTTCTTTAGGTGTTTCTTTCTGGATCTGAGGTAGATTATCAGCATCAACTCCTGTCTTTGCTCCTCCTCGAGTGACGATATTAAGTTTGGGCAATTGTCCTTTACTAACTCTCTTGATTTATGAACTGATGAGTTTATTTCCTTGTTGATGTACCCAATCTTCCCATTTTGCAATTAGTTATGGGAAGTCTTTAGTTGCATGCCCATTGGTTCTGTAGAGAGAGCACCATGGTCGCCTCCGATGAGGACAGTCTCTAGACATATGGCCTTTCTCATCACAGTTATAACATCTGCTTGGCCCTCTTCCCCGGTTCTTCCTCCTCTAAATTCTCCTCCGACTCCACCTCCACGACCTCTTCCCAGTCCCTGCAAGTTTTCATTCACCCTGAATGTTGGTCAGTCCAACATGTCTACAAGTGCATCCAATGCTTTACATTGACTGGTAGTATGTGCGGTAGATTCGCAGAACTCACAGTGTATTGTATGTGGTATTGTCGAATATTTATGCATGATGGGGAATTGTCTCGTCCCATGCCCATGGATTCGTAAAATCTTTCAATACTCAACTGTTGGTGTTATTTGGCTCCCTAGAAAAGCATGATATGGGGTGGGATTATGGAATGGTAAATTTGTAGACACTTGCGCAACTCCTCCCATGGGTCTTGGTGAGGGTCCCATTGGATTTTGAGGAGGTCCCATTTCCCTCATTCGTGGAAATTCGTTCACTAGATGTCCCTATGTATAACATTCGGTGCACCAGACCTGTGGTCGTCCTGGTCTAGGTATCGTCAGTTCTTGAATCTTTTCTTTAAGAGTTGATATTTTCCCTTGTAGTTGCGTCATATTTTCATCTGTTGGGTGTCTGGTCACTCTCAAGCTCCCAGGATATCCTTCCATGGCTTCAATCTTCATTGGTTGTTCCAAGGCGTCTGTTAAAGTGGCTATCCATTGTTGCGTTAGTGGAATTCGTGGCATATGTAGAAACCCCTGAATATAACATTCTCTTTGATGTTCCTCATGGATTGGATCTACTAACCTCCCTATAGCATATTTAAACTTTTAGATGTATTCCCAGGCTGATTCACCTTCCCTCTGTTGAATCTCGTGCAACTCAGACAAAGCTTGTTGTTCTGATTGAGGTAGCTTAAAATCCGATATGAACCTTGTCCATACATGGGCAAGTGTGAACGCTTGACCTTGCATTCGTGACACTCCTGGCTCAATAATATCCATGTACCATTTGAGAGCGCAACCTCTCAAGGTAGTCTAGAACTCAACCAACTTATCTGCATCCAGAGTCCCTCTAGATCTCTAAATTGCTTCACACAAGAACCAATGTTGCTCCAAATATTCATCTCCCTTACCCCAGAATTTTGGGTATCAGGCAATCGAACCTCCCGCATGACCAGCCATTGTTGATCTTGGTGCTCCTATCAAAATGAAACTTAACGGTCCTGCTTGCGCTCTACCAGGGGATCCCAATATCCTTCTTGTACTCCAACTTCCTAGATATGACTGATTGACTAATTGTACTGGAACGGAACTAGAATAAGAAGGTAGTATCGAACTTACCACTTGTATAGAAGACACTTGGGGTATGGGCGATTCGGGCCTAGTGCCACTGGCTTCAGGGAAGTTTTCTTTGATCTGGGGGGTCTCGTTTTCTTCCTTTGGAGTGTTCTCTTCAGTCGGATTCCCGATATTTCTTGTCATCGGGGCTAAATATTATCTTTCCTCTTCAAGATCCATGTCGGCTTCCTTCTCTCTGTCTTCTACACCTTCTTCTTATTGTCCACCCTCATGGGGACTTCTTTTTCTCTACACTTCTCTCTCACTTAAACTTTGACTAGCCAGTCTTTCCTATCTTCTCATCTTCTGCAACTCTTCCATCTGTCTTTCCTCTACTTCTCCTCGTCCGACTTATTTCCACAACTTCTGAGATTGTCTCGCTTATTTCTTGATCTTTCCATGGCACCACTTCTCAACTATGGCGACTCTTTTCAAGGCTCACTCATCTCTTGAGTCCATTTCTTGTTGTTTCCCCTGCTTATCAAAGAACCCTTCCCCTCTCTCAGGCCATGACTCTACCCTAACCTCGCCCTAACCCAAGCGAAGGTGTTTACACTGCCATCTCAGTTGGGGAAATAGTTAGCATCCCCTCTTCCATCAAGAAAACTTTAATCCACAGGGGGATTTCTCTCAGCAGCCTTCCCCTTGCATCTTTCTTGAAATCTGCCTCTGCTCGTGAAAAAGATTGGTGATTCTCGGTTGCAAACTCAATAATGTATCCTTGTAATGTGGTATTGACCCAGAAATCAATCTCTCATGTGACTGGACAATCCAGCCGATGAAGTGTTGCAATATTTTCTATATCCCAAGTGCAGGTCCTCTTGACTCGTTCTTGGAACTCTGGAGCTTCTTGGAGCCTATCTATCCAGTGGAAAAATTATTTCGGGAACTTAACCTAGAATATCTCATACTGGTCGCTCGATCTTTCTGAGTAAAAGACTACCTCCTTTGTATCGTTCACAGATTTTCCCCTTATCTCTACTTCTTTCCATATGAAGGCATCACGTTTTCTCTCCCACCATTGGTCAATATTAGATCTGTGAATCCGCGGAATCGTCCTCCCTACAGGTTCCCTTTTAACACGGGTCCCGGTAACAACACCATTTTGTTGGCACAAGATTGATCATACTAGGGTCCTTCTTAGGTTACCAACAAAAGGTACCGTGTAGTCTAGAGTGTTGTCATTTTCATCTCCTCTGAAGAGAAAAAGTCTCACCTAAAGCATTGTTGAGACAAATGGATAGGGAAGGGAAAAGAAAATACTTAGGAGGAATCACAGAACCTTCAAGATTCATCATGATCTTTCACATGACATCTAACTAAAGAACAGATCTGAACTCATATACACAAGAACTGAAGCTACTTATATTGTGGAAAAGCATTCAAACACAGAGACATCATGTGGAACTTATAAACCATAAAGAAGTACGGTAAAGATACAATGCATACGGATAAACACAGAAAGACACAACATATTTTGAAATTTTGGATCCTTCTTCATATATTATCTTTAGGCCTTCCTCCATTACAATCTCATAGGTACACAGTAATGCTATGTTACATACTCCTGGCTTTGGACTCACGTCACAGAGATCTAACTCCCAAAATGGTATACAAATTACATTAGAGACTCAAAATCTGACTTCTCAGCAGTAGACAACAACTATGACATCAACCTTATGCTTGTGACACTAACAAAACCCAACTAACCAACCAACAACGACAACTATGACCTCAGCCTCACAGCAAGGGAAGAATCAAACCGAACCTTTTTTCAATCACGATCCAACAACCCTTTTACAAATATATTCATCCCTGTATATATATAAGATAGGTCGTGTCTTCTGGATTTGGCTTGCACGCTTTCTTGTTCTATTGCAACCACTTTTGTTTTGCTAGCATTGCGCTATCCTTTTCGCAATTGATTTCTATTACTTATTCTTGCTCTGTTGTCCAGCTTATTTTGTAGCTTGCGTAACTCGTACTGGGCCAAAACTGGGACTGTAGTCCTTCTTTCACAACTCCTTATCAAAAATGAAGGGCCCAACACACCCAACCGTAGGCACAACCACTCCTGGACGGATTTACCGCTGGCCACCCCCTAGCTAGATCATGATGCCTTGAGAGAGACTTTTCCTTCTCGTTCAACAACAACTAAGGATGCAGACCGCTCTCCTTTTCCCATAGGAATTTAGCAAATTTTTTCCTCCTTTACCAAGCAAGGGGGTCTGCGATGAGTGCTTCCTCAGTAATTCATCCTCTTGCAACCTCGCTTATCAGCTTGGACTGAAGACGCTTCCTAGCAAATTCATGTACCCAGAAAAAACTCATTTCCATTTCTTCTTCTGAACCAGAGAGCTGCACACATGCTCTCCCTCTTCAGAGAATGGTCTCCCGACTCATTTTCCTTGTGTCCCCCTTCTTCCCACTAATTCCCTTCTTTTCTTGACTTCGTCAGCAAGATTGCATGGGTCTGAATCCCCAGTTCGTGGTCAAGTTAGGAATTCTTTCATATGGGTACTCTTCCCATATCCTCATTAACTCTTGAGGAGGACTTCCCAACTACTAGCTTGCCTGGTAACTTATTTATGGGTTTAAGGAATGTTCTGGGTCTAAGTAATTTAAATCCACTAAGGTACTGGTCTGGTGGGGGTCATCTCAACCATTATTGTTTCCTCACACCATCTCTCTCATAGTATCATGATCTACCTTGGAAAACCCCCTCAACAGTTATGCAATGTCACTATCCATTTTATTTAATAACATAAATACATACAATACCTTTTATAACAAAAAGGTTCATTAATTCCAACATCCACACACATTCAGTCTGCCCATTTTTTTTCGGCAAGTTATAGTTATATTTACAAGCTGGGGAAACAGGGGTATTACATATGTAATGTACCTTCATTATTAATATCAAAAATAGGGTTTATTGTTCTAACATATCATTGATGGAAATGGTATGTAAATCAAAATACAACACACTAACACCATTTACAACATAGAAACTCTTTTTCTCAATTACTATGATAGAGGTTGGCATTACACCAATCAACATAAGGTCAAGATTTGCATCTTTAAATGCAAGGTCTATATTGTAATTTCTCAAGACAACAAAATCAAGTTGAAGATCTCAATTTAATTAGAACTAGCACTTCACAATTTTCCACAATATTATTTCAAGATGGTGACACTTAAGTATAGATAGCATAACCAAATTACAATAAGTATAAGCATATGATTCACATACTGAGTCTATTTCTAAAGTTCATCAGTCATCTCAACTCACCAATTCCCTAGACTCTTGTAGATGGAGGTCTTGTTCTCTACAAAAAAAGTGCAGTCCTAGGGTTTAGGGTTAAGGTACTTAATATCATGCATATAACACCTTATCCCTTGATTAGAAGTGTGATTACATGATCATTAGGGTCATATTAAACATAAGAAAATAATTGTTTTAATCTAAAGGCTTCTTACCTCATTATTCATTAATGCATGGTTATACAGAATGACATAAAACCTTATAGAAAAGGAACTCATAGTATTGAGGCCAAAATATGATACAATACATCATACAATAGAGGTGAATACTTCACAACAATCTTCAAAATTATTTACAATAGTTACACAATAATCTATGCATAACTTTCATATAATTTCAAGGGTATGGGGGATCTATCCTCCTCCTTCTTTCAAGAGGCCAATGTAAGAGTAAATATGGTTAAAACAAATCAATCACCATCTCATTTAATCCCTTAAAAACATTCACATCAAATGCCAAAACTTTTCATATACAACAAACACAAATTGTTTGGGGTATGGGGGATTAGAGTAGCCCTTCTTGATATGACTGTATTTTCACCTTTTTTGGAATGAAATGAATGAATATAATTCTGAAATTTGATAAGCATGTGGATATTGATGTCAGATAGTTTCAGTTAAAATTTTAATGCCAATAGACACAGTATTGCTAAGTTATAGTAGAATTTCCTCGACAACCATTTTTCATTTTTAGGGGTCATACCAATGAATATGAAGCTGATTTTTGGTAAGAATATAGATATTGATATCAAAAAAAAGAATTAACATCAACAAACATGTTATGGCCAAGTTATAGTAGAATTTCATCTACTTCCATTTTGCATTTTTAAATGCCATACTGGTAAATATGAAGTTGATCTTTGGTGAGCGTGTAGATATTGATATCATCTATTTTCTGTTAAAATTTGAATGCCAACGAACATTGTATGGCCAAGATATAGTAGAATTTCATCTACATCCATTTTGCATTTTTAAGGGCCATACAGGAAAATTGTAGGATAGTTTTTGGTGATCATGTGGGTGTATGTACTAGCTAACTCCACTCCAAATCCGGTCTTTATTAGACTTCATATAGAATTGTTTCACTTAAAATAAAACAACAAAAAAAATTCATGCATCTCTACAAAAAAATTGCATGTCTAAGGTTTATCAATGCATTATCTTACAAATTTTGCAATTCAGTCATTTATAACAACATCCATACACTTAAGGTCATCTACTTAATTACCATGCCATGAATTCAAAAAATATAATGCTAACATGCATGTACATTTCATCATGATTGAGATCTTAATAAAAAGGAAAGAAGAATGCACTTATCTTTCATCAAATGAGCTCCAAGGAAACAGAATGTGGGTAAACCATTTTCCTCCCAACCATAGGAAAATCCTTTGTGAATTCCACTCCCATTCTGGGCCATGAGACCACCAAGGTGAAGAACAGTTTTCAAAGCGCTTAAATCACTCTTCTCTTTACCATGGCCTTCCAAACCAACCCAGAAAGACAACAAAAGTGTAGAGTTTGAAGAAAGTATTTCCCTACATAATCTTGGTGTCCAATTCCACATGATAGTGCTTCTTTCATCTCTCCATGGATCCTATGATAGTTGGGTTTCTCTTTTCTCATCAAAACCTTTATTCTCTTCTCAAGAAGTCAATTTTTTTCTCAACCTTCTCTTCCTAATTCAAATTCTTTTTTTCCACATGCATGAAGGAGAAGGAAAGGAAGAGTCATAATCCAACTCTTCAACTTCGTTAATTATAGGGATCAAGAATTCTATCTGAACTCTTCTTGATTGCATGGATATAGGAATTAGTTGCTTCAATATAGGAGGTAGGTACTTAAGGATATGAAATAATTACTTAAAGTAATTAATTGTTTCACTAGGCTCATAATTGTAATATCATAAATATTAGGATAGAATGTTAATATGACGATCACATGAAAGAGGTTGTAGAAAGGATATAGTAGTAACCATGAGACATAGGTCAATTCCCCCCTTAGACCCCCTTATCTTTCCCCTCTGGTGGACTCATAGCCTCATCAATGTTTTCTCCCACCAATTAGCCTTCGAACCTTTCATTATATTCACAATGATCATGTTTAGATGTCTTTAAAATCGCCACGGTAAGTCTACCTCATGGCATGAAACAAAACGTAGTAATGAAAAACACAATTATAATATAAACAAGATCAAATTCAAAAGGTTGAGACCAAGATATTACAAGTTAGATAATTCAATCTCGAAAATGAAACTAGTCACTTTGGCTAAATTAAAAGAAGTAAAGTAGTCAATATTTTTAAAGGCTCCTAAAAAAATTAGGAATAGATGGGAATAGATGGGAAAGCTTATAAATGTAAAATTCATAACTAAAACATTCTAATATTAAGAAGTAAAATTGTTATCACTATAAATTAGAAAATAGATAGATTGAATATGACATTGGTTGAGCAAAATTTATAATTAAAACTAAGATTTAAAGATAAGATTAAAATTGAATATTTAAAACTTAATCAAAATTAAATAACAAACTTAAAAATAATGAATTCAATGTAAATCTAATTATAAAGACAAAATAAATTTATTAAAAAAATAGTAAATGATAATGTTATTACATTATCAAATAATGAATTTAATGTAAATCTAATTATAGAGACAAAATAAATTTATTAAAAAAATATTAAATGATAATGTTATTACATTATCAAAGACATAAAAGTGTTATTATTAGTCCCTACATTTAGCAAGGACTATATGTTTCACTTCATGGTCAACATGCCTTAACCAAGAATTAATATGTTTTATTTTTAACAAGCTTTTATAAAGTTTTTCAACTCTTTATTAAAAATCTTTATTAAAATTATTATTTAAATGAAAAATGTTTTATTTTTAACAAGCTTTTATAAAGTTTTTCAACTCTTTATTAAAAATCTTTATTAAAATTATTATTTAAATGAAAAATGTTTTTTTTTAATATTTTAAAGTTATATTTTTATTTTATTTTATATTTTAAAGCTATAAAACATATTCAATGGTGCTTCACTGGCCTCTGAAAATTGCTTGCATTTGGTGGTTTCCTTTTTTATCTTCTCCACGTCACCTCTATCTAGCCTTGTATTTTTTGTAGCGGTACTTAGTTACCAATTCTACAAAGCATATATATGTCACCATACATTTCTACGTATATCATCTAACCACTTACCACTTGCATGAGAAGAAACCAAATGGATCAAGTCTCCACTTCATCTCTAAGATTTTTCTAGGCTCACAGCTCTTTGAGAAAATCCATCAAATGTGAACACTCAATCCTTTGACAAGTGTGGCCTTCATTCGTATTTTTGCAAAAGCAATTGCTTAATGTGTGTGTGAGAGTAGCAACAAACCTGCAAAATTTGGAAAATATATTCAATGTCTTTGGCTTCTTCCTAAGGTTGCTCGCTA
>JASDQU010739964.1:436304-447576 GCA_032191745.1 Picea mariana
TGCTATTGTGTAGATATTTCTAATCTAGTAATTAATAATCCAATAACTAAATTATTGGACAATGAAGATTAAACCAAAACAGGATAATTAAATGTAGTTTATCATCCAATCTTACATTCTCCATTTTATTTCCAAAATAAATATACCTATTAATGTGAAAGAAATTTTTTTTTTTTCTAGAAAAATAAATAATATAAATTATAAAAAAAGATAAGTAGAAAGTATATTAAATTATAAAGAAGGATGAGTAAAAAGTATACTTTTATTAAGAAAAAAAAAAGTTATTTATCTTATGAATTTGAATTTGTTGATTAATTCACTTTATGTTAATGTCAATAGTTACTTTTTCAAAATGGCCTACAAAATGTATATAATGACAAAAGAAATTGTTGATTCATTTGCTTTCGGTTCATGTGGACAGTTACTTTTCCAAAATTACTTTTAAAATGGTGTAAGATGATTAAAAAACTTATATTAATGTTGGCTTTTTAAAAAGATGTGTTATTAAAAAAAAAAAAAAAAACTCTATTTGAACATAAAAGCTCAGTGGTCGAAAAACTGCTTCCCATAAATAAATTTTAACAAAATGCAAAACAGTTTAAAACCCATAAATAAATTTTAACAAAATGCAAAACAGTTTAAAAAAAATATTAGTTAAATGTATAAAATGAAATAAAAGCTCAACTGAAGTTTTTAAAAGATGGTATCGGTAAAATAATAATAAATAAAGTATGTATTGAGAAGTTTGTGTTTGTTTTTTTAATTTTGTTAGTGTTTAATAAAATTTGGTTGGCTGGTTGTAATAAGGTTCAAAAGGTAGGTGGTTCTTGGAATAGATTTTTCAGGTTTTAAAGTTTYGGCTCCTGTTGAGTTACAAGTTTTTGATATATTTGGTTTGGGGATTATTGAATAYAYTGTTGGATTTATAGTGATAACCSACGTCATATCTAAGTAATTCCGACGTGTTACCRATTTCTYATAATAAAAAATAAAAAAAAAATCCRAATTCTCCGTATTCGTATTTAATGGGYCCCAATAAAATTTTCAAGAATATATACTTTTGGATTTATAATAATAACCMGTGGACCTAAACCATACCCAAGTAATCYCGASGTGTTACCGATTTCTCATAATAAAAAATAAATAAATAAAATCGAAGTTCTCCATATTTAATGGCCCCAATAAAATTTTCAAGAGTATATACTGTTGAATTATAATAATAAACCGCGGATTTARACCTAAACCATACCTAAGTAATCCCGACGTGTTACCGATTTCTCATAATAAAAAATAAATAAATAAATCGGGGTTCTCCGTGTTTAACGAGCCCCAATAGAGTTTTCAAGAGTAGACATCCAACCATTGAACGAACAACGCGTCGGACTCCACTCCGTAACTTTTCAGGAGGTCGCGGGATCGAAGTCCATAGAGGGTGAACAGCTCCGCAATATAAAAAAAAATCATTCTGGCATAATATTCCGATACATTTATCTTCCGCCCGCTCCATTACTACCCCTGTTGCTTTGTTTGAGCCATAAGAGCCGGATTATACCAGTGTTGTGCAGTGACAGGTTCGAGTTCGATAATCCAGAAGAGGTATATCGCTGTGTTGTATTTTTGGGGGTTTAAAGGCGTACCCGCAATGATGTATGAATCGCAGACTCAGGAGGTGTGGAGATCATCGCGGGATTTGATCTCGGCACCTACTGATGAGCCGAGCTCGGGATCGTCGGAGCAAACTAGAAAGGCGGGCACCTTGCAGTACTTGCAGGGGGAAGAGTGGCTGCAAGAGGCGGTGGGGAGATACCATTCTCATTCGCAGGAGGCGGAGGAAGGTGGGAAAGAGTCCATTAGTTGTTCATCTGTGGTGGTRCAGCCAGTGGAGGCWCCGCTGAGCGTTGTCTGGTCGCTGGTGCGGCGCTTCGACGAGCCTCAAATTTACAAGCACTTCGTCCGCAACTGCTCCGTAAGGGATGAGGGGGATCTCAAGATCGGCTGCCTGAGAGAGATTCGAGTCGTCTCCGATCTCCCAGCAGCCACCAGCACAGAGCGACTGGATATTCTGGACGAGGAGCGGCATATTCTGAGCTTCAGCATCGTGGGAGGTGATCACAGGTTGAGCCACTATCGATCCGTAACTACTCTGCACGAGAGGCTTGTAAATGGGAAACCCGGCACTATTGTGATCGAATCCTACGTGGTCGATGTACCCCATGGGAATACGAAAGAGGATACATGTTTGTTCATAGATACAATCGTCAAATGCAATCTGCAGTCCTTGGCTCACATCTCAAGGCATCTCAGCGCGCACCGCCGCTAAGCGCAGAATGGAGTCTCTCCGCTTAAGATTTGTTTTTTTCTTTTTCTTTCTTCTGCTTTTGTTTGGTATACAGTTTGAGAATTTGTACAAAGGCAGTTCGGATGGAAACTTCCAGAGGCATTCGAGATGGTTATACATATCTTATCATGTGGGTTTGACGGATTTCTGTTCATTTCAATGGGTTTTCAAATTTCGACATTGCACTGCGAGATTGGTTTTTCTCAGCAGCACCAGATTTTAATGTCCGAAGCCTTCCATGGCGTGCATGCCAGAAGAGGAATATATGATACATCTATCTCCGGTCTCTCAATACACGATAGTATTATCATATCAGATGTACAAATATTAAATGTAGGACTGGGCTTGCAGCCTTTTCTTTGTATGCAGTATTGTAGCGCTGGAGGATGAATTATTTTTACATACCAGACACAGCTTGTAATTTGATTGTAAAAATTTGATTTCATTGCTGCTCTGCTATGACTGCACACTTTCTCAACTGCTATGCAATTTCCATTTCCATTTTCAGATTCTCCAGTGGGTCATTGTGTTTACATGCTATGTTTTTTTTAACTTGGGGATGAAGGGATTTGGGTTAGATCTGAATACCTAATTGAAAATAGCTCCAAGATTCTATTTGGAGACTCCAGTGAAATAGAATTATTTTTTATTTGCCAATGAAGTGATCTCTTAAATTCATCATAATAGTAAATTTAATGGAAATAACTGATTGTTGCTCATCAAAATGCACTGCCAGTTTAATGAATGTTCCTTTATTTGCTCCCCCAGGCTTTCCTCTCACTAAATTGATTGAATCAATGGTGTTGGATTAATTTAAGTCACGTGACATCAACAATAAAATAAGCTATTTCAACTGAAGTAATATTTGACAGTTTAAACAATAAACAGTTCATAAATGGATTCATTCTCTCTTAAGGCCATCCTCCTCTTTTCACCCAATCTTGATTTATTCTTCCATTAATGAGTTCACAGATGTAATCATACTGTCTTAAGGCCGTCATCCTCTTTTCACCCAATTGATTCTTCCATTATTTAATGTGCCATTTTGGTGCTTGAAACTGGAAAGTTTTACAGAACTCTGATTGTGTACAACTGAATTCTGAGCATACGGAATACTGTGCAGATATGTACTGTCTAACTGGTACATCTCCCAAGGAGAGTTCCACTCCGTGCACATTTCAAAAGGATAAGTCTGAAGTATAATAATAAGATAGATTTGCTAAAAATGTAGGTCAATCTTTGAACTTTTAATGTAATCAAGTTTTTATCAAGTTCTTCATAGGCAGTTTTTTTATCATATCTGCTTCAGTTTTTTTTGTATTTTGAAGAATCTTAGCTAGATTCTTGCGATCTCTTTTGTTATGGAAGTAGATCTCTTTTGTTATGGAAGTTGCTACTGTATAAAGGACTGTGTTTAGTTTCTTGGCTAAATTTTTTGGTCAGATTCTCTTGTCCCAATCTTAAATATGATCTTAAATATGGATTCTTAAATATGGATTGAAGATGTAGACAAATTATATTTACTAATATAATTGAGCAAATTTTCTATTGAAAAAAAAGTTTTAAAAGTTCAAAATAAACACTGTCAAATGCTTAAGACTTAAGCCTTTAAAGATTCTTTTATACGAAAAGGTTTACTGTATAAACCTTCAAACTGGAACGAGTTAAAGTTCAAGGTCAATGATCACGATTCAGTGCAATGGCAGTTATAATATTGCACTTATAAAATCTCAGTGTTGATATGTTTCCAAGTTCCCTTGCAACTTTTTGGTTTCTGTTTCTTTAACCTCAATTGCAGGTTTCTTTTTCTTTAATCTAGTATCAACCTATCTGACTTGTATGAGGATTGTTTTCTTTAATCTAGTATCAACCTATCTGGTTTGTATTATGGACCAAAGCTGCAACCTTTCTGGCTTGTATTATGGACCAAAGCTGCTTAGATTTTAAAGGTTATGGGTTTTTCAGCACCATTAACATTACACCAACAATGCATTATTTTACCTTATTATTCTGTTATGAGCTGCTTTGTCGCTGCATATTCTAGTTGCCAAATGCATTATTTGGCAATAAGTTACAATATCTCACATATGAATCTTTGCATATAGCTGTTTGTATATATTATTCTCTTATGGGCTGATTTGTCACTCCATATTCTGGTTGCCAAATGCATTATCTGACAATAAGTTACTTGCACATAGCTGTTTGCATGTGTAACAATGTGTATTAAACTGGAAAAGAGATTTGATTAAAAATAGATTTTATGCCAACTTAGATCTCTATCAACTTTGATATATTAATTTTTTTCCTAAATTTATAATAATAGTTAAATCATCTGAATTTTTCAATGGCGTCTGTTCTGCATAAAATGCAGGCTTTATTGGTTGCACATGCACATTCTGCATTCACATTACACGTACACCATCACCTAATACTGGGCTGTAGATGCTGTCTGCAGGAGGAACAGTTAAATGTGATATTTCAATTCTGTATGGTCCTGCAAGTCACGCAATTCATGGCAGATAGAAATGTTTTATTAGGTAATATTTCAATACTTTAGAATTTAAAGAGCTGTTACGTTTTCTATATAAAAATAAAGTGCAGTCCATCCCACTACACGCTTATTACTGAACTGAAAAAGAATAGTGGGCCAATGGCAAGTGGGAGGAAGTAAATTTCAGTGCAATCCATCCATTACAGGCTTATTACTGAACTGAAAAAGAATAGTGGGCCAATGGCAAGTGGGAGGAAGTAGATTAAAAATTTGAAATATTTCATGATTGCTCGGTAGGAGTGTGGTTGGGATTTTTTTAAGAAAACTTATTCTATTCTCTTAATAGATGCACAGAATCTGCATCGATAGAAGTGCAGAGGCAATTTAAAAAATCAATACAGTTGCAGGTTAAGCATGTGCAAAGACGGGATTCCAAATTCAGGTTCTAGCACCTACTGGACATGCATATGAAAAGTAAAATATTCTCCATAATTCTACTTATCAAATAACTCCCCATTCCAGAGGAAATTCAACCGTTCAATACAAACAACTCATGCTTTCCGGTTCCTTAAATCCAAGGAATCTTTAAGATCAGCTGGATTTCTATTTTACAAGTTTATATATACAACGTTCATTTCATTTTTTGACAGTTAGATATGGAGTTTTTCGGTTGCCCGCTGCACGCATCGAAACAGATTACCGGTCCATATAAAAAACCACCAAAACATAATACCGGTCCATATAATTGGCATTTCAGTGTAAACTAAAAAGAAAAGCCCAGGTAAAAGCCCATTAACGTAGTAGATCTCTGTTGAAAAAACTCTTATATTTGTAAATATAACCTGTCTTTTTTCAGAAAATACAATCTGCTATGAGTCTAAAAGCTTATCATCTTTTATATCCATTACAACTTTTTATCATATATATCAACACTGATATAATATACCTATAACCAAAAAAAAACAAAAATAACGTAGTAGATGTCATAGTGTGGAGGTTATGTGTGTGCATGCATCTTGGAGTTTGTGACGATAATTAGCTCAATCAAAGTGTAAATTATATAATAAGTACAAAAATTTGAAAGAAAAAGAGATAATGAGAGTGTTGGAATGAGGAATTAGAATATAAATGTAATCATATAACATAGAGTATTCATGTTTAGCTTTTTCTCACCAAATTTATTATTGTTTAATTTTTTTTGGAAAAAAAAAATATTACTAGTGTTATTCCTCTACTCATAGACTTAGTTCATCTCTCACATTTTTAGTGATTGAACATCCTTGTTTAAGAATTGTTAGTCCTCATCAACTTTCTTTCATGTAGCTTTCTTCCATATAGGGAAACAACTTTCTTTCATCTAGGGAAGGACACTTTGCTTTGTTTCTTTAATATGTATCACTTGTTGGTTTGGGTGATTATTATTTCATTGTGATTTTATGTAGCTTTCTTCCATGTAGGGAAACAACTTTCTTTCATTTAGGGAAACTTTGCTTTCTTTCTCTAATATGTATCACTTGTTGGTTTAGGTGACTATTATTTCATTGTGATAAGATAAGTTTTAGGGTGTTTTGTCTAGTTGTTCACTCTTGAACTATATAATTGCATTTACTTTTAGCTCCATATTAATTTCAGTGGAAAAACCTTTTAGAATTGGTGTCATTAATTCTTTCTCGTCAATATCTAGCATCAATGGTTTGTAGTTTGTAGATCTTTAGAATATCCATGTTGAACACTAGATAAATTCAACTTAAACACATTCTCTTCGATATATGTGGTAATGGTGTATGGCTCATAGAGATTTAGATGATCCATGTTTAACACTAGAGAAATTCCTACGCRRGATGGTGGATCCAACTTGAACAGATTCTTTCCAATCTACATGGTGATGGTATAAGGGTCATATTTGAGAAGCATAAGTTGTCCTCCTTAAATCACTCTTCCATTAATGATTTTTGCAACCTGTTGATCATGCTTTGCCTTCTACAAAGCCCCTTGAATTTAATCATGAATCTTCACTCTGATCACCTTATGAATGGGTCCAAGAATGTTAATGGATCATTAGGACAAATCCAGTGAATATTTTAAAAGGTTAATTTTTGTCATACTATGCAATGCATAGCTGTAATTATGTTGTGCATATGGGAAGTTGGCACCCCACATCTTTGGATGTTTATGATTGAAAATTCACAATAATTGCACTATGGTGCAGTTTACTACCTTTGTTTATCCATCTATTTGTGGATGTAAGCTACTACTTCTATTCAACTTGTTTTCCATCAATCCACGCAATGTTTCCTAAAAGTGATAAGAAATATATATTGTTGCAATCAAAGATGATCAACGATGGTAGACAAAGTTGCACCCACACTTCTTCTAAGAACAACTGCAACTTTGTATGTTAACATTTCACAAAGCATCATCATAGACATTTTATTGAATTAATCCACAAATACCATCACATAATCATTGCACTTGTTGATTGTCATTAAACCTCTAATGAGATCAATAAACACCACAAGCTACATTGTTTGCTCGAGAATGGAAATGGTATATACTTGCTCGTCTTCCAATCCAAAGTTTAATATGCTAAAGGGGAAGACATATTATGAACTTTGTTGTTATTTGACACATTCGTGGCTAGAAAAAATATAGTACCATTGCAAATTGGTGGTCATTATTTCTACTCGAAAAAGTTGTTAAATTTGTTCAATAATGTGTGTCGACACCCTTTTGTAGGGGATATGATCTAGCATGTGATCATTCTTAGAACTACACTAACATCATTCTTAGAACTACACTAACATGTTCATATGAGCTCATGCTTGAAGATTCATGTTTGAGATGAGTGCAAGTGAGAGCCTAGACTTAAAGAAAATCAGGCTACAATGATATCCACATTAAATGTTTCACATGCATCCCATGCACATTGTTGTAATTGATTTGTAACCATCACAAATGAATGTATATAGTATAAATAATATTCAAGCTATGTAATTTGGTTAATTATCTTATAGACTTATAGATACTATGTAAAATTGGGGGAACTTTAGGGTCAACAATGAACCTTCTAAGAAAAATAATAAAATAATAAGAACATATACCACATCACACTATATTAAAGATATTATTTATTAAATGTAAGTTTTATTATTTTATTGTTCATTGTTAAATATTTTTATTCAAATTGAATTAATATAGAACTAAAAAAATAATAATATTGATTTTAAAATTTTATATCTACATAATAAATATTAAAATTAATAATATATGTTAAAAAAATTATATTAAATAAAAAATAAATCTCATTTTTAACAAAATTTAACAAATAATAATATATCTAAACATTTTTGGTTTAAGATGAATCCTTTAATAAAATAAATATTCCTTTTAATCATTTAAACAAAGAATAAAGTAAACAAGGGTTGCATGGCAATTCAGTCCCTGCAGAGTTAGTTATTCAAAATGTATAATGAACCGTAAGTTGAATGAAACTATAATATTCATAAATATAATATTAATATAATAATATAATAGATATAATATAAATATAATAATAAATAATATATTAGATAGTAAATATAATATAAATATAATAATGCATAATAATAAATATATAGTACAACTTTTTATATTTAGATGTGGTGATTGGTGAAATTCATTGATTATGTAATTAATTCTACATATTGAAAGATGTGAATGGAGCAATAACACTTCAATTCTATCAACCAATTGGAAATGAGAAACACAAATATTTTTATTATATCCAAAAATATATATTTGTTTTCCTATGTTAAACATTACATTACATACACAAATTTATGGTAAAAGGAAAATTAATATCACATCAAAAGTAAACTCATTACTATAATCCAATAGCAAAGACTAATAAGATGAATAAATTAAATAATTACCAATTCTACATTTTGATTATTTTAAAATTTAATCTCTATAAACATAAATTGACAAAACCCTCCCCTAGCCAAAACCATTGATGCAATTACATGTAGGGAAGTAAGGTTTGAAAAAAAATTAGATAGCTAATCCTTTCTTTATTACGTTGAGTGTAAGATAGACTTTTTTTGGAAGAAGGAATGAGAAAAATAAATTAACTTCAAATAATACTTTTCCGAATAGCATTGTTCCAAATAACATGTCTTTTATATGCTAAATGCATGGAATATATATATATATATATATATATATATATATATATATATATGTATGGATGGTTGAATTAATGGTGGTTAAATTTAAATTTAAATATAGATTTATAATCATAATATATGTTTTTATATTATAAATCATTTATAAGGTTTAAGGATTTTTAATTTTTAAGATATGGTTATCATTTCAAAAATTGTCATTATGTATGATTTTTGAATCTTATTTTATAGTCAAGGATTAAAAATCATAATCTTCATTTTTCAATCTTGACATGGATTATACACTAGACTTTGGGTCATCACATAAATCCTTATCCTATAGGTGAGATATTGTATTTATATCTATATTTGCTAAATCAAGAATGGTTCTTAGTGTTCATGACATTTTTTGGGATCAAAAGACGCAGCCTAAACCTATACCAATTACCTCTAACACCCATGAGACACAGGACCAAAACAAAATTCCTATATATAAAATATTTATCACATTGTCCAATTTCCCAATTAACCCTACTTACCCAGTTAGCCTTGACAATTTCTCTAATTTACTCTAGTAAGTTCCACATTTAGCCCAATTGGTCCAATTAACCTTAATTTCACAATCAACACACCTTGCCCTAATTTACATCAATCACCATAATTGCCCCAATTAACTCAATTTTCCAAACTTGCACTGAATTTTTGCTAATTGCCCCAATTTCCCAATTAGCCTAATTTGTCTAGATAACCCAAATTATTCTAAGATTCCATGAATGCCCAATTATCCATAACTATCCCCAATTTTATGATTAACCTAATTAGCACTAATTTTCCCAATTATCCCCACTAGCTTGAATCTCCAACAATTTCCATTATTAAAAAAATTTAGCCCCACTTCTCCAGTGGACCCAATTAGCCTAATTAGATTCAATCTCCCCAATTTGACCAAATTGCCCAGATCAACCCAATTTTCCCCTATTTTCCCAATCACTTCAATTAACTCCAATTTTCCTAGTTTTCCAGTTCACCCCATTTAACCTAATTAACCCAAATTACCCCAATTTTCTCTAATTAACATAAGTTTCCCAATTAGACCCACTTTTTCCAATTAACCAATTTGTCTAATTTTCTCAATTGCCTCAACCAACCCACATTATCCCATTATCCCTAGTTAACCCTAATTTCCCTAATTGCATAATTATCCCCAATTAACCATAATTTCATAATTATCTTCTATTTCCCAACTATCTTCAATATCCAAATTAGCCCACATTTTCTCAATTATCTCCATTTAATCTGCTTTCCCAATTGCCCCAATTTATTCCATTTCATCCAATTAACTTGCCCCATGTAGCCCAATTTGACAATATTGTCCCAACTACCACAACTATCTACATTTTCCTAATTACATCAATTCATCAATTATCCCAAGTACTTGTTTTTTCTTAAAATTTATTTACTTGTTCTAGTATTTAAAATTCCATTCTAAGTACTTTTAATTCTCTATAAAATGACATAGATATCATGTGAATTTCATCCAATTAGCTTGCCCCATTTAACCCAATTTGACAATATTGTTCCAACTACGACAATTATCTACATTTTCCTAATTACATCAATTCATTAATTATCCCAGTACTTATTTTTTCTTAAAATTTATTTACTTATTCTAATATTTAAAATATATTTAAAATACCATTCTTTAATTACTTTTAATTCTCTATAAAATTACATAAATATCATGTGAATTTAATGATGGGAGAAAGTGATACACAAAATAAAACACATAGTAATAACCCTAATCTTAGAAATTGGACGGGAGAAAGGTGAGACCCCACAAGCTAAATTGGAATGTCCATTCCCAAGGCCATAAATTTGACATAGAAACTATGTTTTAGGCTTGCGACACATCATTGTAAAGATCTCGCTAAGCTTTATGTAGTGATTTATTTCTTTTTAAAAAGTCACTAAAAATGTCAAAAAAATAGATCCTAGAAATCGTTAAAATCTAGACATGTTGTAGGAAATGTTTGATAGGGTGCAGAAGAAAAAATAGCACGATAATATGAAATTAATATAATGTTAGGAATTTGGCATTCATAAAAAAATATTGAGAAAAATAACAATGCAATGAATTTTGACACCCAAAATGACAACAGTCTTTAATGTCGTAATTAATGCTAATTCATAACTCCAAATGTAATAGTATTATATTGATCACTATGTATACTCTCTATTGATCAAAATCATTTTGATATCGAACAACATTAGAAATGGTAGTAAATCGATCAATGCATTTAT